>CAIGRP010103436.1:0-10539 GCA_903798385.1 Fraxinus cuspidata | reverse complement strand
AAGTGACAATACTTGAATTAAGTTATTGAATTTGCATATTTGCCTCTCTTATTACACTTTGCATTTATATTTAATGTATTAAATAGTTTTGAGACTAATTGTCGAAAAAGTTTTAAAAATCAATTCACCCCGTATTGGTTATTCTTGAGTTATCAAAGACAAATTCCATACAAGCTTTATATAAGTTTTTGATATAAAACACATATCTACACTTCAAACTTCATACAACTACTAGGAGTTTGAAGATGAAAAAGGAGATTCCAAAAGATTAATCAAAAACCATTGAAGAGATTTAAAAATTTAAGATTAATTTTCATCTTATTTTCACTTTTTAATTTTAGATGATGCATTGTCAATTCACTTTGTGTTTTCGAAATCCAATGATCTCAGATTATTGTATAGGCTTTTTGATAACAATGAACCCTATATTATGAAGTTTTGATATTAAATTCCAGATTTTGACATTAAATTGTGTTGGATTTGAATGATATTTAGGATCTTAATGTTTTCAATTACTTGGCCATTAATTGATGAAATTCGTGATTTTTGTTTCATTCGAAAGAAGTAATATGAATTATAAAATATTATAACAGTCGTTGTAAAGTTCGATAGAGAATAAAATTTATTTCTATGCTTTACATGATTTTATGAACATTCTTGTGATTTGATGCATTTTCATATATTTTTTATCCTTTATAGATATATAGTAAGATCATATGTGATGGTATATTTAATTCTATTCAAGATATATCATTAAATAAAATATAAACTGTAGCGGATGAGTAGGTCATCAATGGCTTTTTCTGGGCTCAGTTTCGACCCAACCAATCAACACTTTAAAGAAAACCGACTTAAATCCTCTTGACTATTTGCACACTTTTTGTTGCTTTGTATTACCCACAAAGGACACATAAAGGAAGGTGTAATCACAGTGTAAAGGTAACCACGAAGGTAAGGAAGAGGAAGAAAAACAATAGACACAATCACAAAGAAATGAACAACATTTTTTCTCTCAATGGCAAATGAACAATTATAAGCATACGAATAACCAAGGAAGACGGTCGTATAAAGAGTTCACATTAGGGGTAGAGTGATGGACCAAGCCGAATAGGATAGATAAGTGGGCCAAGTATATCATTAAGTGAGCAAAATGCGAGGAAATGGGCCATGAGCACTAATTCAATTATGCTACTTTCAATGGATCAAATAGTTTTAGAGTTGGATCAATTCATTGAGGTATCGACTTTTAATTCAATCACTTTGTCGATGTCGACTGAGTAAATTATACTAACATCATCACTCGGGGAGGTCATTTGACAACAATTTTTCCAACCGAAACACTGATCTTCAAGTCTGAATAAGTATTGACAAATTCTTGAATGGACATATAAGTGGAAGAATATATATAGGGGTTTAAAGTTCTTGTACTTTCCATTAATTGAACTTCATCACCGCTTCCCCCAATCAGTTAGTTTAAAAGCTTTATAGTAATTAATGATAGGATTTTAATTACAATAATTAATCTTTATGCAATTGTACTATTTAGATTAAATAGGAAATTGCACCTAATATCAAAATTCATTAATTTATCTACAAAATGTCACTTTTCACTAATTTTGTCGAATAATGTTATGTAGCTTCACTGAAGTTACAATCTTAGTCTTGAAAAAGTTGTACAAAAAATTTCAAAATATCACACCAAACCCCCAACCCATCCCACCGCACATATAAAACCCACAACCCTCCCCCATTGCTGAAAATTTTCCCTTTTTCTTCCACACATCATCATCTTTTATTTCTTAAAAATAAATCTTAAATCACGCAACTTTCATAACCAGTAAAATGCCCCAGCCCACAGTTGCTGCTCATCATTTCCACGACTAGTAATTACACCTACTAGGAGTCATTTTAACTTCTTTCTTCAATGGTTGGTTTTTCCTTTCATAGTATAAATCGAAATCGACGTAGGGCAAAATGTTTGTACCCCCAAAAGCAACTGCGACTAGAAATTGACTCGATTTGGTCCTCATTTCTAACACAAGGTATGTTCATCTCCCATTGTTCCATTAATTAAGATTTAGGGTTTTGATATTATTTAATATTATTCAAAAATATTGGATTTATGATATAAAAAATGTATAAATCTTTTAGGAAGTTGTATTTTTGCCTCTAATAGGTTGTGCGTTTGCCTCGAAATTAGAATATACGTGTCAATTGTAGTTTATTTTCTTATGAATTGAGTTCTTATAAGGGATTTCATTTGAACTTTATGAGGGTGTGTCTGTAATGTAGGTTGTAATTTTGTTTTGTTAGAATATACATGTCTATTATGGTTTATTAAAATATACATGTCCATTGTAGTTTTAGCAATGTAGGTTAAATTTGTGGATTGATATGTTGTTTAATTTGTTGCAACATGGTTCAATTTGTTGATTCATAGCTTTGGTAACATGGTTCATTCTATGGTCATTCTATGATTCATTCTATGGTAATTGGGTTCATTTTATGTTTCATTGTATGGTTCATTCAATTTGTTGCAATATGGTTCATTCTATGGTCATTGTGGATTTAAACATCTTATTCATGTTTACACCCAGAGAGTTTCTATAAAGTGTAGACAGAATATCTATCAACAAAATCAGTCATTCTTGACAGTTATAATAAAATGAAAACGTGTTTGAGTTGTTTCACTATGTGTCAAACGAATTCATTGCATGTTAAATCATCCCCTCACATTATAATTTTTAATGTTAATAGTATTGCAGATGAATTTCGAATTTGTTTTATCTAAAAATGAATTGATACATGCACACATATCTCAGCGCAGCAATATGAAATTTTGACCCTGGGTAGAAATTGGAGTTCTAAAGATCTTGCCTGGGGTTTCTTATTGTTTGCTAGATACTCAACTTTCTGCTCATCTAATTCAACAACTAATCTTTCAGATGATCAGAACGATGAAGGAAAATAAGCTATGGTTTAACATAAGAGTAGATAAAGGAAGTATGGACCTGTTAGAGGACGATCCGAAGAGAAAGATAGTGTCATCATTAAGTGCCGTAGCGACTAAGGAGGGCCCATTGTATGCAAAGATGTCGAACAAAATAAAATAGGGATAGTCATGGAGAAATGACGCTTGTTGCGCATTAGAATACCATCAATGGTCAATCGGACTCCCTATACTAGGAATGGCCGTAAGATAGGGAAAAATAGTATACAATATGACTTCATTGACTGTGAAAACTGTGTTGCTTTTGGACTTATAATTTGTCGTATTCTTTTGAAATTTTGTCATGATGTATATGTCGAACAACTTATTTTTATTTTTGTTCAGTTCATGATCATTGGAGAAAAGACATTTTTATTGTGTAGTAGATTATAGTTCATAAGAAGAGATTTTTAAGTAATGTGTAATAGGTCGGATTGTTGAGTAAAACAAAATCGAACTGTCTAGGCATACAGTTCTACTTCCGAGCACGTACTGTTTCCGGATATCTTTGTAAGGAATCATTTGTAAAATGTTAAATGGTCAATGATACTACCAGTAATGCCATAATAAAATGTGATTTTTATTGACGAAAATGAGATATTGAAATGTATTGATATAAAAGTAGCACCAAATGAATGAACAATTTATGAAATTGGAAAAATTCGGTGATTGGGAGTTGTATATTAATAATAGCACACGAAATGAATAAAATTGTAGAGTATTACTATATCGCTTCTTGAATTCCAATTTGTTCAACTGATCGATTCATTTAATGGTAACATTCAGTTGAACGACCTCAAAGACACTATCCCGATCCCTTGTTCGTCCTCCTTGTTCCCCATTGTTTTGTTTTGGATGGTGACGTAGTAGACCAACCTAGTAGTCGGAGGATCCTTTCACCGGTTAATTTCCTATATTTGAATGAGATTGACATTTAAACTATTTATCTTGACAGTTCACAACTATCGAGTTCGCATTTAAGGTATATAATGGGAAAACATTTTTGATGAAGTATTATGTATGTTCACCATTGCTCAACTCCATATGAACATTTTGAAAAACGATTTACACAAAGCTATATTAAATAAGGAATCTTCCAACTTTTCTATGCTCTGAAATAACTATATTTTAAAAATGTTTACAAAATTAATCAAAATCATTGAATGAAGAATAATTTACAAAGTAATGTGATGTTAGTATTTAAGATTCAACACTACTAAATTTTAAGATAAAAAAATAAAACATATTGTAAATGCTAACCTCAAATTGGAAGATGAATCCACTATAATTCAAATTTTGATATTTCAATAGTTTAGGAGTAATACACTTACGTTTTTTTTTTAGAGAAAATTTCACTTCACCATCTCAAGAAAATGTTATGAAATAATAATTTTTTGTTAACAAATCTATTTTCAATTGTGTAATGACTAGATTCATGGGTAGCTTCTTCAACAAGACATGCATCAAATCTTAGCATTAATTGTGCACCAAATGCATACAAAAAAGTAATTTCAAGGGTAAATTGGACTTTTTGCACACAAAAATGATATGTTTTGCAACATTTTGAAAAAGTAACAAGTTTTTATTTTATTTTTTCATATTAGTAACATCTATGCAAAATCCCCTATATTAAAATTAAAAATAATCGAAATGTAATTAAGTACTCAGTTCTCATTGAAATGATACTCTCGTCACACTTTATTACGTTGCTATGATACCATTCACTTATAAAATTTTGGCAACAACTCATCACAACTTCATTGCCACCTAACCAGTTATGCATTTCTACGAATGATAAATAACATTATTCATTTCTTTATATCTCGACACAACCTTTCTCCTAATCTAAATTCCCATGGTGTATATTGGGAAGCAGTTGTGAAAGTCATAAGGTATAAATTTCAATATTTATGTCCATTTAATAAGTAAATATTAACATAATTTTTTTTCTTAAAAATATATATATTTGTCAAAATCAACATTGTATTTATCTCTTCAATACATTCTTGTGTGGATAAAACTAGAAAATATAACTAACAACATTGAATTTATCTTTCTCCTTTAATGTTGCCTACTCTGATACTATCTAATCTTGAGGGGCTAAATTTAGATAAGAGTAATTAACAGTAGGAGGTGGTGGTTTCTGTATTTCTCAGTCTGTCAATTCTTCTTATATTTCTTCTAAATGAATTAGGGGTTTCTCATGTGCTAAGGGCGGTAATGAGTTCAAGTAGGACCAAGACTTCTTGTACAATAAACATGAAGTTTGATGTGGTTCGTCGGAACACCAGCCTAGCTCAATTCTTCGACGATGGTTATGTTTTGGAGAAAATTCACGTAGTGTGAGAGTTTATCTTTGAGGTGACTAATATGAGATTTTTATTTTTTGACATAGATGTGGTTGAGACGAGTCCACATGTCACGACGGAAAAAGGATACTAGGAAATTATGGATTCAAGAAAGGCTTGGATGGCATGCACGCGGAGTTGATTCTAGGGGGGGAAAAAATACTAAACATGAAACGGGAGCTACACGGTGTTTATTGAACTACAGAGTGTTTAGGAGTTGGAGGCCGTCTTTTTCCTTTTAAGAGAAGAAAACGACAGCCGCAAAGATTAAAATACATGGCAATTTGAGATAGGATGCAAATATTATCATTTAAAGAGAAGGAAATCGACATGCACTTGTTGAACATGGAATCTCATGGAGATTTAAGTACTCTGATATCATGTGCAATATTCAAGAATGTATATAATTCTCTTTCGTTGATAACATTTTATGTAATATATACAAGGATACAACATAGAAACAGAAGATACATGATAAAATCACAAACTTACAAAATAGAATTTATGCTATCTATCTTGTGTAGATTTTGATGATTTGTTCTTATAATTTTCATTAGAGTATACTTATGGCAAAAACAATAAGAAATACAATACTATTAAGACCATCATTAAGAGACTAATAAGCAGAATGAATTATTTCTTTGTACCCCTCCATTCCATAGAGATATATTTGCTTTCCTTTCCGCCCTTTTCAGAATAAATGCCACTTTCCTTGTTGAGCGTATAACTAATTTTAGTTTTCTAATATTCATCTATATAATGTGCTTTGCTATCAACAAATATGAACTACTCCTATTTATATCATAATCTAACGTCGGGGTATATTATGAAAAATTTATATTTCCTACTATATTAATTACGTTTTCTTAATCTGTGTTAAAATCGAAATAAGCATATCTTTGTGAACAGATGTAGCAACCTTTTTTGTTTACTTGACTCAATTTATCACTTTAACAACTCGTTACATCCATTAATGACAATATGCATGCTAAATTTGGACGCACAATTATCATAGGACTTCTGAATCTTCATGAAGATGTATTTCAATACTAAAAAAAAACCCATCTTTTATCTAAAAAGTTCTAGACAGGAATGTTGTACTCTCATTTAGTGATCGAATATCACTATAACAAAATAGATATCATCTACATAAAGCACTAAGAAGACGGATGTCTTACAATATATAATTGATAAGCATAAAATCTACCATTTTTATATATGAAATCAATACTGATAATTCTAGATGAACTAATATTGAAGGGAAATGAGGCACATGAACTGGAACTACTCCCTCAAGCATCTGTGAAATTCTTTTCATGGAGGGCCTTAATGAAGGATCCTCTTAAATGCACCGAATTGCAATCCTTTTTACAATTTTCATGTCATCCCTTGCTATGTCATCATTTTCCACCATTCTATTTAGTTTCATTCTACTGTAGCAGTCATAGGCCCAATTCATCAGAGCCTCCTCTTCTTCTCTCACTGAAAATACGATACTTGACTTACGGAAAATGATCTCATTTAACATGACTCCAAAGCTATAAAAATCAACTTTCAGGGGTAGATGCTTCTCTAAATCATTCCGGAGCAAAGTAACCTACTGTCCATCCAATGTGTGCTAGTGCTGCTCGACTCTGCTCAGCCAACTATAGTTTTTCCAATCCAAAGTCAGAAATTTTAGGCATCAAGAACTCGTCCTGAAGTGTGTTTTGAGGCTTCACATCACATGGATTATATGCGTGGTTCATTCTTCATGTAAGTATGTAGGACCTTTTGCAATACTACATACGATTTTGCACATTTTTGTTTCCAATGAGATATGGATGACCTTTTGCAATACCACATACGATTTTGCACCTTTTTGTTTCCAGTGAGATATGGATATCAGATGCGAACATCATCGAGATATTTATTTTTATTGTAAACAGACTCTATTATTTATATTTCCCTATTATTGGACTTGTAGTAGTTGGTTGGCCCAATCCCTTCAAGTTGGTTTTTTTTATAACTATTTATTGAATATTTTCGTTGTTGTTGAATTAATTATTAATTGATAAAAATTAAGAATGGCCATTGCTACATTTTTCCCTTTCCTACGTTTCTTTTTCCTCTGGCCTATTTCTTCCCTCTCATCTTTTTCTTCTTTTGGTTCTATCTTTTACGGTTTATAAATTCTTAGTTTGAAACTCAATTGATCCTAAGTCAAAGTGGTATCAGAGCTAAACTTGAGAATTCTTCTACACAATCAATCCATAAACAATAACTCCCACCAGTCATCCCGCCACCCAAACCCAAAACCGACCCATTCACCCAAGCAGACCGACCCATTCATCCAAGTAGTAAACATCGCACCACTACAGCTACAGTACCCGATCACAAGCTCTACTGCCCCAGTCCACTTCTAGCTTTCGTGCAAAGAACAAAAGAAAAGAAAAATTGTAACTTTACAGTTATGGGTCCATGACATGTTTTGTTTATAAATTCCATAGCCCAATTATCAATTACTTGGTGTCCACTTGTCATTTAAAAAATTTGTTGGGCCTCCGTTATTAACCTCAATTTCTAGTTTTGTTTTGGGCCCTACATTTATTATACAGTTAATTTGTTTAGTTAAAAAAAAAATTATTGATTTTCAGTTGGGGCCTCCATGTTTGTTTAGTTACTTTGATTTGTTAATTAGGCCTCCATTTTTTCTTATCAAGTGTAATTTACTCCGAGTTAAAAAAAAAGTGTGAAAAAAAGTGTAAAAAAGTATTTTCTAACATTTTGCAGGTGACCTACTGATTGATTCAGTTATTTCAACAAATATAACGAGGGCTACTATTTCTTTGTCTTTGGAGATCAATTATTTGGTGCTCAATTACTTCGACGAACAACATGGAAGCTATTATTTCTTTATCTTTAGTTTATATTACTTTTTCGTCTTCAAATTGTATCAATTAAATTTTTGTGCTGCGTTCTTTTAATCTTTACCTATATTTCACGTTCCTAAATCCCTTACCGTGTTATATTTTCACTTTTATCCTACTTATTTTAATTTCGAACCTTGTTATAGTCCCTCTTTACCTTCTTTATGTTATGTAATTAAGTTGTTAACTCGTATATGACCCCTGCTTTATTATTTTACATATATTAGCGGTATTAATTTGCCATATTTGGATTTACATAATTCTAAAAATTCGAAATAATAATAATAAATAAATAAAATTGTTTTCATTTCAAAACGAGTTGTTTATTGATCTCTCCATATACTTCATTTCGTTCATTACATGCTGTTGCATATGGGTTGTTTTATCGAATCTAGTTCCATACACTTCATTTAGTTAATAGTATATTGCATGCAGCTGTGTAGTGGTTTGCTTGTCATATCTAATTCTAGTAACCTGACCATGAACCCATCCCAACTTGATGCACTCACTCGACAATTAGCACAACTTTGCTGGTAGTATAGTGCATGCAGTTACGGAGTGGTCGCCTTGTCACATCTAGTTCCAGTAACTTAGCCATGGACCCATCTCAACTGGATGCACTCACTCGACAATTAGCACAACTTTTCACTAACCAACAACAGTTGCAAACTCAATTAGTGGCTGTCCAAACTGAGATGGCCGCTACTCGTGAGGAAAATAAAGATTTAGCTGCTCGGTTTTCCACCTTTGAACAAACCCCACATTCAACTTAAGTTGAAAACTGGAACGCGTCCAGTAATAGACATTATCGTTGTCCCCAAAGTGGCCGACAACATGTTAGGCATAACCGTAGGGATGGACATCAAATTCATGATCGGGAGCGAGAGCATCATCGTCATGATACTCATTCATCTCCTCATCACGATGAACGTTTATTCAAACATTAAACGGACGCCCCAACTTTCAATGGTTTCTTGGACCCTCGAATATTTACTCAATGTGTTAGAGATATTGACTTTTTTTTGCTTGGTATGGGCTCCCAGAAGATTGAAGAGTTCAATTTTCTAGTCTGAACTCTTTTGGAAAAGTGTTGAGGAACTCCTTGAGAGATGTCGTGCTCTTCCCGTTGAGATTTGGAATAAAATGAAGTGGGGACTTTAGGAGAAGTATTTATCCAAATCGTATAAGGATAATTTTTGGATCAATGGAATGATCTCACATAAGGCAATCGACGAGTGACCAAGTACATTTCTCAGTTTGATGAATTTCGAATGAGATGTCAGGTCATTGAGGATAAAGCTATGACCTGAAGTAGGTTTAGGCAAAGCCTCAAAGATGATCTTAAACGTGACCTAGTCCTTCGGGGTATTACTACTCTTGACTATACTTGTGCCTTTGTCTGAGACTGTGAGTTAGTTACTAAGATTTTGTATAGAAGTCGTGGTGACAACTGTACCTTATTTTTTCAGCACCCATTTCTCTAGCGCCCGCTCCGCCCCTTAAGGCTATCATAGGGCCTCCCCATCTAATGGTCCTCTTGTAGGGGAAAAATAAAGGTAAATATCCTAAAATTCCAAGGACGTCATTCTATTTGTAATTCTTTAACTGTAAGGGTTTCGATCACATTTCCTCTAACTGTCCTAGTCGAGCCCTAGTTGTGGAAGAACGTGAGGGTATAGTGAATGACTCGGTGGAGGATCAAGTTTATGAGCCTAAGTTTGAAGAGTTTGAGGATTTGGATGATAATGAAGATACATTCTTAGGTTGTATTTGGACCCTCCTCGTGGATTTAGAGTAAGGACCCATTATTCCAGACATGTCAAAATTAGGTGTTGTACATTGTACCCTGACTCAACTCATAACTGCTAATGATTTGTGTTGTCACGCCATTCCACACTTACATCAAGATCAATAATAAGAGTTGTAAAGTCATTGTGGATAGTGGTTCTTGGGTTGATACTTTCTCGATAGCTATAAAAGAACGCTATCTAATACCTATTCAGTTTTTCGAGTATAAAGATCATATATAGTGTGACCTATTCCAATGGATGACGGTCACGTCATTCTTGGTCGACCTTGGTTGTTCGATTTGGATGTAACTATTTAAGATCAATCCAATTCATGTTCCATTTTAATGGCAAGAAGATCCACCTTAACCCACTTCCACCGAGACCTATTAGCTCGCATGAGGCAAAGAAAATCGAGAAAAGAAAAAGGTTACATATCATTAACCCTACGGAGTTCGAACCACGCTTGTGGGCGATTTTGTCGTGTTTGTCTTGGTTGTCAAAGT
>CAIGRP010103434.1:0-12779 GCA_903798385.1 Fraxinus cuspidata | reverse complement strand
GTGTTGGCCTTACCGGATATGGCTAAACCATTCGAAGTGCATACCGACACTTCAGACTTTGCAGTTGGCGGAGTCCTTATGCAAGAAGGACATCCGGTAGAACGACGTTACTCATATATGTATAATCAAGTTTCAAAATTTTTACGAACTTAAACAAGACAACATGAAGTTTATACGTAAATCACGATTGAACGGTAAATACATGCTCTAAGCTTAGGCGAATGTTATGCAAAAAATGTAAAACATTGATTTTTAGAATTATAGCTAATTTTGACCCCAAAAGAAAAGTAATTTTCGAACTCCTAAAAGAATAAAGAGCAGTTATTAGATTGTCCAAATTTGAATTTTATAAAATAAATTGATTAAACTTAATAATAAAAGTATCTATATTATGAAGTAATAATTCGAGTCAATAAATTTTTTAAAGAAATTATTTTGATAAAAAAAAAACTAATAATAAATAATTGTTTAGTTATTATTATTATATAAAAAAATTAAACAAAAAAGTGGATGCGCATGGAATTGAACTGTGTATCTTGAATGCAAAAACGAACACTCGACCACACAATCTATGTTATATATAACATAAATCTTGATTAATTTTTTTCTCCGACGGATCCAGCAGGGGCGATTGTGTCAGCTCGTCGAGTTCTAGATTCGTCCATATCTAGAATCCTAACCCCCAAATCGATTCAATCAACGAGAAGAGTGTAAAGATCCCCAAAATGAAACTGTCGAGATATAGTAATCAAGTATACATTGTATCGCAATCATTGTTTGAACTTAATTGAATGTAAATCTCATCCATTGCCTCGTGAATTTGAATGCGATTTCGTCGGAATGAACCCTTGGTGATTTCGTCCCATTTTGTTTGCAGAAACTTCACAAATCGATTTTGGGATAAATGGACTTTAGGTGAATTTGGGGATTTAGTGATTTGGGGAAAACGACTCTTGAGGTGAATTTAGGGATCTTCGCTTCATTAGAGCAATTGATTTTGGGAGGAGAAAAACAAAATTCACATTTTGCATTTTGATTTTGTGAAGTCGTGTTTGATGAAATTGGTAAAGCATTGTTTGGTAAGAAGCTTTTTAATTTTGCTGACGTGAAAGATGATTTGGAAACGACTTACCACTTAGACGAAGTTAACTGGCCAGCTCATTTTCCCATCATCTACGTAGGCACATCTATTAACAAATTTTAACGCTTAAGTGATGGAGTTGGACATAGCTAATTTCATTGGCCAATGAGACAATTTATAAAGGTCAGTGAGTAAGTCGTAACATGGTGCAAAATTAAATTGCCAATGAAACATTTGACTCCCAAAAATTGTATATATCGTTCAAATTATGCAAAAAACCATATTTGCTTCCGTTCAAATATTTTCGTGAATTATTTGGAGTTTTAGACATTGTTCGAGGCAGTTGAGATTATTTGAAATTTTTGAAAATTAAGTTGTGAAATATGATAAAAAAATTTAAAAAATCAAGAATTCTAATTGTACCAATACCGCAGGCGCCCTCCAATGGGGGTCGTCATGTGGCATTTGTCAACTTTTTTGTAAAGATTTTTTGTACAAGTATAATTATTGTAAAACTAACGCATCTATAGCGCCCTCCAATGGGGGTCGCCATGTGGCATTTGTCAACTTTTTTGTCGAGATTTTTTGTACAAGTATAATTATTGTAAAACTAACGCATCTATAGCGTTGTTGAATCTTTCAAATTATAAAGATGGGACTTTCCAAATTCCACTGGCCCCTTTTAATGACCAAGTCAAGTCATTTTCTGTATTTTCATCAGCCTCTTTCTCACATTTCACAATCACGCGTATTGGACTTTTCAAGGTGTTGAAAATTCAAGATAATATAAAATTTTAGTTTAGTGGTGGTGGGGGGAGGGTGTGGAATTGGAAGTTATTTGGAAAATAATTCATCTTCTCAACTTCAAGTCTATATTTCATGATGGAAGTGATTCATCACGTTTCAAAGTTTGTGCAAGTCAAGAAATCATGAACGAGGGTTTTTTACGTTAATTTTATAATTTAAATCTCAATATGATGAGACTAATGACGTTTTTAATTTTGATATTGAGATGAACCCAATTATTTTGTAGTACTATAAGAGCATAGATCTAATTGAAATTAAACTAATTTGGTTCAACAAGTGATCGATCTATAAACATGCTTGTTGTCATGTTCTCAACATTCTATTTTCACTGCATGAAACATGCTTGTTTTCTTGTTAGAACTTGATATTTAAGTGAATATATTGCCTATGTTTGAGCTTTATTTTTCTCAAATTTTATTTTTAAAAAACTCATTTTTAACTGCACAGATTCTCATAAAATAATTTTACATGTAAATCCAAAAAATTTCATATTTTTTAATCACATTTTTTTTTCCAAAAATCACTTTCAAAAATGGGGCTCGGGCAGGAGTATTATGTTTTACATTCGTAGTTTCTTTGAGTTTTACAGGTTACATCATGCTTCATTTAAAACTTAAATTGTGTTCATACTTAATACAATTATATCGCAATAGAATTTTTTTTAATATGGCAACGCATTGTCGGTCTGCACTAATGTGTCAAACTATGTTTATACACATTACTAGTGAGACATGCATGCCATAATATAGTTAACTACGTAATAATATAGATATAAAAAATTTATTTGTGTTACATCAAACATAAGCATATGTTGCTAAGCCCATGTTTGATACACGTCTTTTAAAAATACATTCTTTTAAAACTCATTTTCAACCACATATTTTTCAATAAAATAATATTTTTCATAACATCAATAATTTTTTTCAACTTTTTAACCACATATTCTTATCATATCACTATTTAAAATACATTCTTTCTTAAATAATATTCATCAAACACACCCTAAATGTTTAATCATTTCCGCGTTGGAGAAAATTTGTCATTCTCACACCTGATAGTGAAATGTAAATATAGAGAGATAATTTGCATTACTCTATGTTGAATGACAATTCGCATTACTTTGTTGAATGAAAGATGTTCAAAAAGAAAAGCTTATGTGGGTAAAACTAATAGATCTGCAACCTTTTTTCTTTAGGAAAAAATCAAATGTACAGAAAATTTCATTACTGAAGATTTACAGATGGCAGCATTTGATTGGATCTGTTTTTTGTGTTTTTCGTCATGGACAAATGAAAAGTCGCCAAATGTATATCTGTAAAAAATCTATGTACTGAAATCTGTACCTCTAGCATTGTTCTTTTCTTTAATATCCTGCACATAAATTTGACATTAGAACACAGCACAAGCCCGATTCTTAAAAACTGACATCTCTAAACAGTACCTTAAACTAGGAGACATCAAAATCCCACAAGTAGATCAGCCAAAACAACACAAGGTAATAGAAATGAACCGCTAAAATTAATAGATCTAAAACACAATAATCTATTTGCTACTGAATATCAATCATTCCATTCCCAATTCATGGGAAAAAATGTTAAAAGACAAAAAACAAATTTAACAATTAGATAACTCGATTAAATATAATAAAAAAATTAATAATTAGATGACGGACAACCATGAAGTTAAAAAAGAATACAAATTTTCTTTCCAACGTCTCAAATTGCAAAATGGGATAAAATTCCTCAATGA
Source organism: Fraxinus cuspidata (assembly GCA_903798385.1). NCBI lineage: Eukaryota > Viridiplantae > Streptophyta > Magnoliopsida > Lamiales > Oleaceae > Fraxinus > Fraxinus cuspidata. The sequence continues at coordinate 9,142 of CAIGRP010103434.1, read as the reverse complement.
AGTCATTATTTTTGGAATTACTGTTGAACAAACTAAAATCCTAACAATCGGATGCGCAAGAATAAACTTACCATACCATCAAACGATTCAACTGCATTGTTCACATCATAAGCAGAACCGCAAGTCATGAACCCGGAACCTGTTGATCTACCACTCTCTCCGTCGTAAACCAACTTGGCCTCCATAATCTTTCATTGCTCACTAAAGAAGGTTTGAAGATGAAGATTCTCAACTTCCCATGAAAGGTTTCCCACATAAACTCTATATTTATTATCAAATCTTGTCCCCGGTCCTCCCCACAGTCCTCCGAATGAAGAATTTTCCCTCTTAGGAATTGGAGGTCCACCATTCACTCTCAGTTGTCTGCCTTCAAATTCCTGATAAACATGGCAATTCTAGAATTTTATACTCAGTTTCAATAAAGAAACTCAAGACACTTGATGCACAATACTGATGCACAAGTAGCATAATGGGTATGCTTATCACAATTTAAAATTTAAAATGTAGATACAACTTCATATATATACAATCTATAGAAGCCTATACATTATTGTACCCTTATGCTGGAAACTTACATATCCATTGAACTGTTGACCGACACTAGGAGCGTCCTCTGCGGTACACATTGTAATGAAACCACACCTTGTGCTTTCTTCAGTCAACTCGTCATAGATAACCTGCAAATTTCAATACTTAGCTAACAATCCATCATCACAAAAGGAAAATAAGCAATTTTTTTTGTCACTATAGTTTAACAGATGAGCTGGTAAAATAAGTAGCCTTGCATTGAAATATAAGAACATTTATATGTAGTGCGTACATAACACAATCGATACACAACCTCATGGCCTTCAATAAGCATACATCTATCCCATTTATATACAAAGAAATTGAAATTTCTATACAGATACAAAGTAAGAAAATAAATTGCTTGGCATGAACAAAATCCCAATTCCTGAAATCCTTTCCCTAAAATAACATTATTCTGAGTTTTTTTGCAAACAAAGACAGGAGCATTAATTCACAAATGTCTTCCATATATCGACCATCCAATCAAACAAAGGAGATTAAAGATAATCGTAGAAGAAGATTGATAGCGTAATTGCTATTTGACTACAAATCATTGCAGTCAAAGAAGAAGCCTGTTTTGCAGCTTCAAAACTTACTTTGACATCGAAGTAAAGAAATCTTAGTAGTACTTGGAAAAGTAACCCAAAATCGACTAACAGAAGATAAAATTGGGGGATGCAATAAGCCTTATTTTCACTATCTCCGGTAAAGGAGGCACCATCAAAGTACCAGATCTTTACTCTATTCCAGTTAAAGAAATCTGCATGTGGGAAATCAAAATAAAAAGAATGCAAAATTAGATGATAGATAACGACACAACTGATGGAGGTTCCCATTAATGCCATGAAGAAACCAAGTCTGTTTCATTTAAAAGGAGAAACTTTCAGTTTGCGGAAATGCTAACATAACCTAAAACAAATAGACCAAGGGGCATAAAAATATAGAGATGGATGCTTGATATAATTACCACGTGTCTAACCAAATGATATATTAATGTATATGGAGGAACAAGAAAATGTATAAATGAACCTATTCCTTCAAAAATTCAATTAGTGCAAGACTGTATATAATTCATATCGTCTCTTGGTATACTTTACCTTCTAAGAACACTCCATATGCAGATCTTGAAATGCTGCGTCCAGTTCGATAACACTTGATAAGAAAATACACAAGGTAACAACTTATTTACCTCTAGATTTCTTGCATCATCATCTGCATCCTTGATATCTTGATACTTCACTTTGAACTTAATTTTGTGCCTCTTGATGATCAAAACTCTGAACCAGCACCCTCTGATGCCACTATCTTGAGAAAAACACTTCAACTTGAGATCCTGTGGTCAAATTTTGCATACATTGACAACATTGCATTTTGCCACTATAAGGATAAAGAAGAGCATCCTCCTTTGAGCTTTCCAATGCCACCTTTGGAGCTGAAAGACCATCACTTCGATCTTGTAGGCTGCATCAGTAGACTCTCTTTTGTCTTCTTATTGGACCAGCAAAGTCTCTCATTAGGTCTACTTCCAATAGAAACACTATGAGTTGCTTCTACCTTCATATCATCATTAGATGTTTCAAGTGATGAAGGGAAAGTATTTCTTAGTACTTTCTGTCTCCAATGGCCTTTAGCCCGTGTTATGTCAAACGGCTTTACTTATCATTATCGAACAGTCTACAGCAAACAAATGGGTTCACCCGTATATCTAGGGCCACACTAAAAACTTTCTCATAATGACCCAGGCTAAGGATGGTAGTTAGTCCATTTATGCCTTCGATGCTGATATCTTGAAGACATAAAAAATAATCTCTCGGTGTAGACAAAGAGAGCAAAAAGAGTATATGATCAATAGAAGAAACACACAAACAGGTATTTGAATAAACCAATCAAATTCATTGCTCTAAAAGAAGATTAAGAGACAAATTAAATACGCACATATATTTTTACACCATTGCAGCAAAAAATTCACAGTGTCTGCACCTTTTCCAATAACTCCATGGCTAACCTAAGCACAAAAAACTCTGCCTAGTGAATCGGCTTCCACATTTGAACATCCTAAAAAATGTACTGAAGTAAACAGATAATAAATATGATTCAACCATATACTCTTTGATTAGAAGAATTAAGCAAATCGAATACTAAACAAAAATCATAATTTTATCAGCTAACCTTGATAGTATCAGTATAATCGTCTTTGGTTCACATTAATCCATCAAATTGATTATAGGAATATAAATATTCCAACAAGGTAACAACCCTGTCCAGCAACCAATGTCATTACCTTTAATTAAAAAAAATCAGGGAAAAACACAACCTTTTCTTCAAAGTGAAAAATAGGCAAGAACACAAAGCAATGCAGTAACTGAACCTCCAATATCGAAACTAAAAGATAGAATTGTAGAGAAGAGTCTTCAATTTCTTAAAATGAAAAGTCTCCAAGTACAAAGTACAAATAGAAGAAAAAATAGGAGGGAATCAAAATAGGCGGGAAAAGGAAAAGAAGCACGATACCAGCTGGCATAACTAATTGCCAGCTGAAGCTAACTGAAATACAAAAACAAACAACTAAAACAACTAAAATATCTTCTTCTAATTTCTAATACTCCCCCTCAAGATGTGCCGTAAAGATCTTTTACACACATCTTGGACAACAAATGGTTGATCGTTGAAGCTGGCAACGGTTTGGTGAAGAGATCCGCGAGCTGATGTTTCGAACGTATAGAAAGGAGCTTAATGATTCCGGCATTGACTTTGTCACGTATGAAATGACAATCAATTTCTATATGTTTAGTTAGTTCGTAAAATACTGGGTTGGTGGCAATCTAAATTGCAACTTGATTATCACAATAGAGTGTGGCTGGAGAAGATAGATTTGCTTGAAAATCATTCAACAATTGTTTGATCCACAAGATCTCACTTACAGCTGAAGCAAGAGCCCTGTACTCTGCTTCTGCAAACGATATATAGTTGACTGCTTCTTGGATTTCCATGAGATCATTGAGCTACCAACAAATATACAAAAACCTATGGTGGATCTTCGTGTGTCAATACAAGAACCCCAATCAGCATCTGAGAATCCCCTAATATTAATGTCCGATCTTGAGTGTGCTTGTGAAGAGAACAAAAGACCCTGTCCAGGATGGCCCTTCAAATATCTCAGCAGATGATGTACATCCTTTAGATGTGTCATTCGTGGTTGAGACATATACTCAACTTATGGACTGCAAAAGTTATATCAGGGCGTGACAGTGTTAAGTATATTATGCAAATTAGTTTTCGGTAATGAGAAGCATCTAGTAGCAAGTCTCCTTCATGTTGGATGAGAGGTACCTTAGCATCGATAGGGCTATTGACTGGTTTACAGTCTAGGTATCTAGCCTCTTCAAGCAACTGCATAGTATACTATCTTTGAGACATAACAATCCCCGATGAAGAGCGAGCAATTTCGATTCCTAAGAAGTATTTTAGACATCCCAAATCCTTGAGTTTGAACTAGGAATGCAAGAAAGCCTTTAAAGAGGTAATCATCCGAATGTTTGGCCATGTTATTACAATGGCATCCACATACACTAGTAGAGCCACAAAATTATCTTCAGAACCTTTAGTGAAGAGAGAATAGTACTGTGTAAAACCATGTTTGATGAGAGCACAAGTGAATTTAGAATTCCATTGCCTCGAGGCCTGCTTTAATCCGTATATAGATTTGTGCAATCGACACACTAACCTCTCCCCCTGTTTGGATGATCTGAATAAATCATAACCAAGTGGGAGGTCCATGTAAACTTCTTCAAACAAATCACCATCACCATTTAAAAAGGTGTTATTCACATCCAATTGGAGCAGGTGCCAGTTAAAATGTGCTGTAAGAATAAGAAGCAGATTGACAGTAACCGTCTTAGCCATAGGAGAGAAAGTTTCAAAGTAGTCCAATCCTTCTTGTTGGGTGTAGCCTTTTGCAACAAGGCGTACCTTATGCCTTTCGAGTGAACCATCTGAATTAAATTTGTTTTTATAAATCCACCTGCAACCTATAAATTGCTTTCTAGGAGATAGGTAAACAATGGACCAGGTGTGATAATCTTCCATGGCCTCACACCACTGAGGATATTTGACTGCTTGATGAACAAATTGAGGTTCAATATGAGATGATATGGATAATGCAAAATGTCTGTGAGGATTGGATAAACTTTGATATGAGATGAAATTGCCAATATAATATGGAGTTAATGGAATTGATTGATCAGTGTGAGATAACAGATTCCAGTGATATTCACGAAAGGTATTTGGGAGGCCTAGAGGATCTTGCGGACTTTCGAATGGTAGGATTTAATGATGTGATAGAGTGTGGTTGACTAAGCAAGGGAGAATCATGTTTGTCACTGAAAGAATCTAGAGCAAGATTGTGAAACATTTCTTGTACAGATGGCTCAAAATGAGTATGCACAGGTTGGATATGAAGATCAATGGGTGGAGATAAAGTAGCAGATGGTAACACAAGGTCAAGAAATGGATCTAATACTTGATCAAATTCCACAATTGTGTGAAAAGGGAAAGTTTCTTCATGGAAAACCACATCTCTAGAAATGAGGATTTGTCTTGAGATAATATCAAGCAGTTTGAACCCCTTGACTCCTGATGGATAGCCTAAGAATACACATGGCTTGGCTTGAGGTTGGAATTTATTCATATGTGCAACAAGTGTGGATGCAAATCCTAAACACCTAAAACTCGAAGATTGGAGTAATTAGCAGGCTTTCCATGTAAAATTTCATAGGGTGTTTTGTGATTTAAAATAGAAGATGGAGTCCTATTGATGAGATATGCTGGTGTTAATATACATTTTGACCAGAAATGAATAGGAATTCTGGATTGAAAGAATAAAGCTCGAGCCACGTTCAACATGTGTTGATGTTTCCTTTCAACAAGAGAATTTTGTTGTCGCCTTTCAACACAATTGTGCTGATGTACAACTCCTCTTTCATCAAAAAATTCTTTACATGACAGTTCATGAACATTATCTGATCTGAAGACCTTGATGTTGCCACTAAATTGTGTGGTAACCATGTTAAAGAAACGAGTTATTGCACATGCATCATCAGATTTTTGATGCGCAAGTATAGCCATGTAAATCTGGAACAGTCATCAACCAAAGTTAGGAAATATTTATGTCCCGTGTGTGATGCTATATGAAATGGCCCCCATATGTCACAATGCGACACATTAAATGGCTTGTTAGAGAGATTATTATGTGACTCAAAGGATGATCTTCTTTGCTTAGCTATGGGACAAATCTAACAAGGAAGTTGTCTATTCAACTTGGAAATATTACATGACAATTGATCCTTTAAGGTATCTAATCTTTTAAAGGACACATGTCCCAGTCTGTTATGCCACACACAAGCAGATACATTGCCAACAAAATTATTTGAAAAGGAATTAAAACTTTTGATATCCAGCACATAAAGTCCCTTAACTTTGTTACCCTTGCCAATCATCCTCTTGGTGGTAGTCTCCTGAATGTGAAACTGGTCCTATGAGAAGTGTAATGTGAGTTGGGAATCAACAGTTAATGCACTGACTGATAGTAAATTGAATTTGAACGGTGGTACGTACAAAAAATCATGCAGCACCAAGTTAGGACTTAGCCTGATTTCACCACAACAGTTGACCACTATTCTTGTGTGATTTGGCAGAGTAATGCTTGCATTTTCAACTGATCTCATTGTTACAAAAGCCTCAGCATTACAGCAAACATGTTTAGTAGCCCCTGAGTCCACTATCCAAAATTCTTTAGTGGCAATAATAGGAGAAATTGATATGGAATGACAAATACCTACAGTGTTTGAAGTATTCTGTTTATCCAGATCAGTAGAATTAGCGTTTGAGCTTGATGCCAAATGACTTGATAACATGTTCATCAGCTGTTGGTATTGATTTGAATTCAGATTCTCCATAAAATCTCCCATCCCAATTTGATAATCAAGATTCTGATTGGTACTGTTGGTGCTCAACTGATTAACACGACTGTTGGCAGAGTAATTTTGACCAATCTCCCTAGGTTTTGGCTTAAAACCTGGGGGTATCCATGGATCTTATAACAATTATCAATTGAATGTCCATGGTACTTGCAGTAAGTACAATAAGGTCTCTCCTTCCTCTTAAAGTTAGTAAAATTACCAACTCTAGATCCATCATTGCGAGGATTAGAATTCATCATTGGTCTCACATTTTAGATCTGAAAGAATTCATCATTGGCCTTGCATTTTCAGATCTGATAGCAAAAGCTGCAACATTAGTAGTATCATTTCCTAACGATTGTGTGCTAAGCTTTTTCTGATTCTCCTCATGCACCATGAGTGCAAAAACTTTGTTAATAGGTGGTAAGGATCCATAAGCAGGATCTGTTCTCTAGCCTGGGAAAACGACTCATTCAACCCCATGAGGAAGGACATGATGTATTCAATCTAATAGTATTTCTTTATCTCCTTAACTCCACCACACGTGCACTTTCCACAGGTGCAGTTTGTCCTTAAAATGATCGGCTCTTCCCATACAGTCTCCAACTTCGTAAAATACACGCTAACAGTGTTTTGATCTTAAGCTAAGTTCATTAGTTCTTTCCTTAGCTGAAAAATTTGTGGTCCATTACTTTGTTGAAATCTTTCTTTGAGATCACTCCAGATCTCGTGAGTTGTAGAAGCATAGATAATACTAGCTGAAATCTCCTGCGAAACTGAATTGAGTATCCATGATATAACTATGTTGTTATTCCGAATCCATGAATTGATCAAATCAGGATTTGATTCTTCTGGTTTCTCCATTGATCCATCAATGAAGGAGAGTTTATTTTTCACCAAAAGTGTGATTGTCATCGCACGACTCCACGACGCATAATTTTCTCCCGTAAGTAGCTGAGAGACTAATACCAATCCAGGATTGTCTGAATGATGAAGAAAAAAAGGACTAGACGGTTCATCAATGGCTGACTTGCTCATGAATGAATTCGCATCAGTATCTGTTTGATTGTGTGCTGGTTCCATCACAGTAGAATGGAAGAAGACAGCTCGAGGAATATAAAATTAAGAGCTGGAAGGTTTTTTCTTTGATACCATATTGAAACTAAAAGATAGAATTGCAGAGAAGAGTCTTCAATCTCTTAAGATGAAAAGTCTCCAAGTACAAAGTACAAATAGAATCAAAATAGGCGGGAAAAGGAAAAGAAGCACAATACCAACTGGCATAACTAATTGCTAGCTGAAGTAACTGAAATACATAAACAAACAACTAAAACAACTAAATATCTTCTTCTAATTTCTAATGTCCAACGCCAATTACCAAAGCTGTAGACAAATCTTCAAAAACCCGCCTCGAGTTGCCAAAATTTATAAAATCGTCAACATTAGGGCTCAAAAAAAGTTCAAAGATCGAATTTTCACTCTTCTCCCTTATTGTCTTGGGAGCAGCTGCCACAGTAGCCCAACCATTATACTCATCAGGGGTATTTTTGTCCGAAGAAACCCAATTCAATTCAGTACTTGAATTTTTCTCAGAAATTGAAGCTGATAATTAAAAAGTCGTAAGGTTTCTGGGCTTGAAGAAAAATGGGTTTGCAGAAAAACTGAAATTGAAATGGTGGGTGATATAATAAGGGGCATTTGAGAGCAACGAAAGTGAAGAAAGTGACATTGAAGAGCACATCTTTAAGTTACAAGGAAAATTGGGATAATTTTACTTATACAGAATAAAGCACTGCCAAATTATTTAAAAATACAGTTGACAAATTTTAATTTGATAAAGGCCAAAAAAAAATATATGTAATCTTCTAGGAGCTGCAATAGCAGCACTTGTAGAACATCCGGCAGAATTTCCTCGGTACATATATCTTTTTCCAGAAAATTCGTGTTAGGATTTGCAGGGTGAGAGGCTTAAGCGCCGGCCTATTATTTCATATTATATTACAATGAGACAAAATTTAATTTTTTTTTAGGAAATGTATTATTAAAAGAATTCTTGAATTTACGTATAATATTATTTTATTGGAGAATGTGTAGTTGATATAAAAAAGAAAAAAAATGAATTATAATTTAACTGAGAATAATGGAGCCAAATAGGTACTAAATTTGGTGCTACTAGGGGTGATAATTTAGCTCGTCGGCGGCTCGTAGCTCGATAGAACAGAGTCGAGGCTTGGGTCGATCCCCTTTTTTTTTTAAATACTCACCCTTACTATAATTTTTCAAATAAGTTCGGATTGATTGGAACTGTGACNTAATTGCGTATGGGAACTGTACGTATCTTATTGGGTTTTTTATTTTAAAATACTCACTCTTACTATAATTTTTCAGGTTAGTTTGGATTGCTTGGAACTGTGACGAATGGTGCAGCGGACTGCCAAGTGATTTCGACATGCAAAAGACACTAAGTTTTTCGCCTTTAGATTTATTAGTAGATTTGTTCAAATATTATTATTGAATTAGTTAGTTAAGAACGTAATTATTTTTTAAAAATATAATTTCATGATTTAAATTTAAGTTTATGAATTTTTCAATATTTTATTTATTAAAGAATTCTA
>CAIGRP010103418.1:0-16573 GCA_903798385.1 Fraxinus cuspidata | reverse complement strand
GTTCGATAACAACGCCGAGCTCGAGGAGAGATGTCCCGACGAGGGTCTCAGGGTTTGACCCCAAAAGATGACTTTCATCCTCGGGAAGACTCCTCGGGATATAGCCAAAATATTTGTATAATCAAATACTATTTATCATTATGATAATAGATAAATGACATCGATCTATGAAATAATGAAATTGAACAGTTATATAAGAATAATAAATCATCACGTCAATAAATAGCATTACTAATGTGAAAAGGATAAAAGGAGAAACAAAAGGAAATTATAAATCCACTGACTTCTTGACGCCACGCGTAGACGGCGTTGGAATGTTGAAATTGTTACCCCCACGAGTCAAAAATGTCGTCAGTTAGACCCCCAGTTTTGGTGCCCATTTTCCTCTTCAGCTTTCTCTCCACGAAACTCAGATCCACACTGCATTCCCTTCATCACTGTTTCCATCTCTGGTTAGTATATTTTACACTTTGTAGATTTTTATACACACATGTTCGTATGTACTGTGCTTAACATATATATTCATCTATTTATACACATGCATTCATATGAAGAGTGAAATTTTCTTGAAAAACATAATCTTGCAAGTGGGACGGATTAATGTTCTATTGGACTCAACTTAGGGATTTGAAATTGGTAGATAAGAATATGTATTAATTGGCTTGTACTCATTTCTTTTTTGGCAAGTAAAATTGAGACTTGAAAGCCTCGGGAAATTTTTTCTCTTTGTATACTCTTTAATGTGCCCAGCAGCCCACTATTCGACGAATAACCTTGAGGGTGCTCAATTTTCTAGCATTTGCAGGTTTTCAAGAATTGTGAAAATATAACATTCTTATCTAAAATGAGTTTTTTAAAAAACTACTGATATTTTAGTTTGCCTTTGATATGGTGGGAAGCTGAACACTGTAGGAAAACGGTGGCATATATTTGGAAGTGATTAGGAAATTGGATGTAGACTCTAAATGCCATTTGTAGGAATATGTAAGGGCTAAAACTGTTAAGTTAAAGTCGTCAAGTATTGGTCTTTCCATCTATAAGTTAACTAGATTGATTGAATATTTAGATTATGGCAGTTCGAATGCCTCTGAAACTTGGTCATCGAGTTCTGCAATATGTTCTTCACGGGATTTGTTGAATATGGGGATTGTTACAATTATACTGCGTCTCATCACTCATTATTTCCTTGGTAATAAAATTTTAGACCATATATATTGTGTAACAAGGTTGGCCAGTACGATTACTTAAATGAAGAAAACAAGATTTTGATTGAACTTGTAAATTGTGACTTGGTCAAGCCCTATCTTGGAGGATTGCAGCTTAATTATATATGCTTTTAAAGAATTATGGCTTTGCAAATTAGGAAAGGGTACAATATTTGGAGATTGGCAGAACAAAGTTGATATTTAACACTGAAAATATGGGATCACTCTGCAGTAGAGAGCGACGTAACCATCAATCTGATATTGAAGAGAAGTCACGGGTATATCTTTCTTGATACATTCATAATTTCTTTTCACCTAATGATTTTATAATATCACACAAGTTTCCTCTTTTCTATGAATCATATCATTATGACAATGAATTTAGTTTTTGACATGAATGTCAGACTGCAAAAATAGAAAGACGAATTGAGCAAGAAACGAAGGCAGAGAAGCATATTCAGAAACTTGTACTGCTTGGTATATTGATTTCCAACTTTGTTTTTGGTTCTGCTAAGGGTTCAATTTTTGTCGATTTCGATTTGGTGATCAAATATAATGCACAAGCTCCATTGTACAATTTGAAAATCTCTGAATGTTCTCTTCTCTACATTTGGGAGAGAGATGTAATAAGTATATATTTAGAGACAAATAGGTGAAAATTATAGTATAATTTTACTTTTACATGGTTGTTTACATATGCAGTCAGAACTTCTTGAGATTTCGTAAAGGTCCTTTCGAAAATTAATTATACCCGTGAAGTCCAAAAGTAGCTATACAATCTTGTAATATGAAAGTAGACTTCTTTCTATAAGTTATTATGATAATATAATCTGGCAATTGACAATGTGTAGTATGCCATGAATTTTTCAGAGGCTGACCAAACATGTTTCCATAAACTTGCACGCATATGTATAGTTTCATATGTAGATATATTAGTGCGTGGGCATGTCCGTATTTGGCTTTTGTGCAATCGTGATTCTATCTTGAGATAATTAATGGATGTGTCACATAATAATTATTCTTCTTCTTTCTCGTGGCTAAGGTGCTGGAGATTCAGGGAAGTCAACCATTTTCAAGCAGGCAAGATGTCCCTTTTCTTCAATGAGATCATGAATTATATCATGTGGTTTCTGAACTTATCTTCAAATGAATAACATTTATATGTGTGCTTATTGCCATGCAGATAAAACTTTTGTTTCAGAGTGGTTTTGACGAGGAAGAGCTAAAGGGATACATACCGATCATCCATGCCAATGTTTATCAAACAATAAAAGTACGCTATATCTCAGACAGTCTATCAGTTATTTCTCTTTGATAATATGCAAAATATTTAAATGGTATCTAGTGATAGAGATGTGTGTGCTGGATTTCAAATGAATAATACCTAGATATTTGAGATTAGAAGGGAGGATTTTAATTTAGTTTTGAATTGTTGCTTACAGATATTACATGATGGATCAAAGGACTTGTCTCAAACTGAAGCAGATTCCTTGAAGTATGTTATATCTGATCAAACTAAGGTTTGAATCAATTTCTTAACGGCTTAATTTTCTTGGTCCTTGCTTGTCTTTGTTTTAGTACTCGGAGCATCACATAAATGAAAAATCATTTTAGATTCTACAAATTATACAATAGTTCTCAATTGCCTTTCTGGTATAAAAATGAATACTGCACTTTCACATTCTGTTGTTGGGAATGAAGTTCTATCTATTTCAATGCATCAGGAGATTGGGGAGAAACTTTCAGAGATATGTGATAGGTTGGAATATCCGCATCTCACTAAAGAGTTAGCACAAGAGATTGAAGCTTTTTGGAGAGACGATTCAATACAGGTTGATTTTGATCAGAATGGCTAATAACTTCGGTTCTTTAATGTTACGTCTCTTTCAATGATATCACTGACTTGAATACTTGATCAAATAATTAGAATATGTTCATAGATTTGGTGCATCAAATGTTTGATGGTGGCCTCTTTTGATTTCACAGGAAACATATTCACGTGGAAATGAGCTTCAAATACCTGATTGTGCCCATTATTTTATGGAAAATTTGCAAAGATTGTCTGATAGAAACTATATTCCTACAAAGGTAGGAAAAACATGAATTCTCTCATTTAGTTTCCTTTTTGTTTCTTCTTATACAAATTGAAAAGAAACCAGTCCACAGATGTATCCTACTCCTCGTCGCCATGCTAGTATAGGTGAAATTGGCCTTTTCCTTTCTCAGGTTTGACTGGCAATATTTTAGGAAAATCCACTTAATCACTTTACTTGTGGTCAATGTACCACCTGCGCGATATTCAATTCCGAGGCATTGCAACCGTGTCAAAATTTGTGGCTCTTTAATTTCAAGATTTTGTGGCTTTAAAAGGAGATTTTTGTTTCACCTCAATACCCCAGAAATTAAAATCCTGATCAGTTTATTCAATGTGTCTTGTAGCTCGTTATTAATTCGATTGCCAAGTAACAAAAGGTTAAACTAGGTATCTCATATTATCCTGTTAAAGAGAATTTCCTTTTACTATTCAATTAGATGGCGTCTCCTTTCTTTTTCATTTTCTACACTCGTATGATGTTAAGCGCATCTTCTATGTTTCCCTATGGTATTTACTCACTATGGACTTAATGGGCTTGGGCTTGAATTTTTTGTTTAAAGTTTCAAACTACTACTGTCTTGCTGTGAACCTTTCTCTTTTCAGGGTGTCTATTGATATTGCCACTTTATTTTTTTATCATTCTTGTAACATTCTACTACCCTATTATCTTTTCTTTTTATCATCCTTTCTAACTCTTGTTGCTATAATTAAATTGTTGTGCACTTGATTAGTACTCTTATTCTTGTTCAGGAAGATGTTCTTTTTGCCCGGGTTCGGACAACTGGCGTTACAGAAATCCAGTTTAGGTGATATCCAACTCCTGCAAATGTTTTTTATTTTCACCACAGAAATAAACACTTATGTATTTGAATTATTCCTGTGGCTTAATGGACATCCCTCCCCAAAGCATTTCTTGTCATACGATGGTGATATAACAGCGAGATGAAGTGAACTTGACATCTTGCTCATGGGCAAACCAAGCATTGTTGTAAAATACCAGACCATAGACTCCCTCCATCGCCCATGGCATGTCATTTACCAATTTTTCTTCATTTTCAGGAATAGAAGCAATCTGTTTTCCACTGCTACATCTGCATCCTTAATAATACTAGAAAGTGATGCTAAATAGATTCAGTAAATTAATCCCAGGATTCATATGAAATATTCTTTCATCATTTAAATGTTTACAGCCCAATTGGAGAGAACCAAAAAGGTGAAGCATATCGACTCTTTGATGTTGGAGGTCAGAGAAATGAGAGAAGAAAGTGGATTCATCTATTTGAGGGTGTTACTGCTGTGATATTTTGTGCAGCTATGAGCGAGTAAGACTGATGTTGCCTTCACTTAGTAGCTAGTTATTGTATACTCCAAGCAATGGTCATGTTATCTGCAACTCTGCTGTTTGTAACTTCCAACGCTTCTATGCTTTATATGAAACAAAAGCACATGAATGGAGAGTTAATTTAAGCTGTGTTGCTTCAAGTTGATTGTGTCGTAATTACCACATGGCATCATCATTGTATTTCAGGTATGATCAAACACTGTTTGAGGATGATAACAAAAATCGACTGATGGAGACCAAGGAACTCTTCGAATGGGTCCTGAAGCAACCATGCTTCAAGGTTTTATTCATTTCTATTCTTTAATGTCCATCTTGTGTTAATTCAGTTTCTTGGCGTGTATGTTTGACATGAGTAAATGATTTGTGCCTTTTCCTTTTTTCAGAAAACCTCTTTCGTGCTATTTCTCAACAAATTTGATTTATTTGAGAAGAAGGTTCTCAAAGTAAGTCTACAGTAAATTTTTTTAACATTTATCTTCGGACAACTTCCACGAGATTGGTTAGGATATCCTGTGTGGGCAGGTACCGCTGAACGTTTGTGAATGGTTCGAGGACTACCAGCCAGTTTCAACCGAAAAACAAGAAATTGAGCATGCCTATGAGTGAGTATTTTCTTGTGACATCTCAGTTCCGGAGAAACACTATTTATGTCTTTTTGATGCTCTGAACTGATCAGGTTTGTGAAGAAGAAATTCGAGGAGTTATATATTCAGAGCACTGCCCCTGATTGTTCGGACCGAGTCTTGAAGATCTATAGGACCACTGCCCTTGATCAGAATCTTGTAAAGGAAACATTTAAACTGGTAGACGAAACTTTGAGGAGGAAAAATTCTTTTGAAGCGGGTTTATCATGATGCCAAGCAATGTAACATCATTTGTTGTAGGATTGCTGAAGATTGGACCTTACTCATTAGGCACCAGTGTTTTTATCTATTCTATTGACATTGTTAGCTTGAAATACTCCCAGTAAATCTTTTCCTTACGACGATGGATCAAGTATCTAAGACGATAAAACATTCCCCCGAGGGTTTACATAATTCTTGTAAATGATTTGAACAATATATATATGTTTATTGGATTATGTACTCACAAGATCTGGTATTATACATGTTAATATTTTAATGCAACGTTTTTAGTATTCGTTTCTATAGTTTCGAAGAATTTGTGGATGAAAATAAATGAGAACGAGGACTCATTTTAATGCCGAATAAGCTACTACATGCGTGAACCGACCAAATTTTTTATATGCCGTGTTGTGCTGGTGACCTGTTACATCATAATAATTTTGAGCCTATTGAAGCCAGCCAACTTTAGGCAGTGGTACGTAACCAAAAACACATGAAATGAAAGTCGACAAACAATTTGGAGAAGACCTGTCAACCCATTCACACAACCCTTTTAGACTTTGAAATCCAAGATAATATAATAATTTTGCGTGTTGGAATTGAGTCCCTTTTTCACCATTATCATTTTTTTTTACGTGCTCATTTTTAACACTACGTTCCCAAAAAAAAATATTTTATATGTAAATTAAAAATATTTTTTCACTTTTTAACCATACATTCTCTCAAAAAATACTGTTCAAAACTTTGTTTTTCTCAAATAATAATTGTTAAGTAGAGCTCATTTCATTAAAGAAATCTAGCTCCCAGCCAATATTTTTTCATAGTCAAATAAGAAATCTCGTTCTGCTCCGTCCTGTCGCGTCGTGTCATGTCGTATATTTGTTTAAACTATATATAAAGTTTATCCATGGGATTAAGATTTAATCCACTTTTAGATTGCTTTTCCAGCAACTTTTTCTTGATCTTATGAATGTGTAACTATTTTAATGCAAGTTTTGGTTTGTAATGCAATGTGAAAGTGATTTTAATTTCATACGTATTTGCTTCAATGATCATCGACTCTGATTTGACGTGACAATATTGATTTGATTGATTTTCCAACAAGTCGTGCCCATAGTTCGTGTGAACGTGGTTGCCGCAATTTTAAAACGTTTGAAATATGAATGTAAAAAATGATAAATCAGACACCCACGCAAAACTCATGAAAGTTGAGGATCGTAATTTAATTTACCCCAAATAAAATAATGTTAACTCTAGGTAAATTTTGATCGAGTTAGAATCGACACACTTAAATGTCCGAGTTTAATCTAATTAGATCTTTCAAATAAAAAATTAGAAAATACGATTGTGTCCATGTTTCAACAATCATGCTACAGTACTAGATCGATTGATAGAAATGTTGACATAATGCCACGTAACATTATATAATTGAATTGTTTAAAATACAATCGTGTTTCTTATCCAATCATCTGCTGTCACCTACATTTTATCACTGCATTTTTCAAAATCCTTTTGATAATGGGGGCATAATCCTAAATTCAATAAGGCTTTTTTTATAAAGATTGTAAGCTGAAGTTCAATTTTATTACATATATCATTGAATCCATAACTTTTTTTTTTTAACTAGACATTTCATGAGACTCACCCGCTTATAATTTCAAAAAACTTTCACGAACATATTCTTCGTTTTGAAAATATTGGTCCCATAGGAATATAGGATGACAGTGGAGGGCTTAAGGGTGGGTCTATGGTGGTCACGAGGTTTGTTATGCCCCTGTTTGGTTTGAATTAAAATATCAAGTCAAAATCAACAATTAATTTTAATCACATATTTAATTTTTCAATCATATATTTTATCTTTTTTTTTCAAAATCGACTGAATATTCGATTTTAACCTCTACAAAAGAGGCTATATAAATAGAGCCTAGAGAATGAATGTAAATGCAAAAGTAGGGCAGAAACAAGCGAGGAAGGAATCAAACTGAAATTCCGAATCAGACCAAAAATTCCCGGTGAGGGGACCCTAAAACACAATCAAAATTTTCCTCTTTTTTTGGGGGAATAAAGGAAAGACATTGGTCAGAGATTTTCATCCCTTCTCGTCTTCTTTCTCCAGTTTCCTAAAATCAAAAATAAGTATAAAATATATGTAAACAAAAAGAATTTGTTGTCAGAAAGATTTTTCAAAAAATAAATAATAATAAGAAAAGTGATTTTGGGGTGACTTTTCAGAAAATTTCTTTGTGGGAAAATTCTTGGCGGCTTCATATTTCTCATATTCTTCCTATTTTTTCACGTCTTCAACTCAAAATAAAAAACCCTGATCAATTCTTGAATGCATTTTCTAATCTTCGTCAAAGGCATCTGAGCGCCCATTTAATCTGCCTTTTAAGCATTTCCATCCCTTAATTTTCAGGTTCGTTCCGTTTTCTTTTATTTTTGTCCGTAAATTGGTAGATATTGCAGGCAATTTTAGTTTATTTGGGCCTGAATAATAATTACATTGTATTCATGCTATTTCCATTGTTTCAAGATTTTGATTTCTTAGCTCAAATTAATTTACTTTGGCTATGAATGAATGCCTGCCATTTTGGATTCTTGCAAGATTAAGTATTTATGCAATTTTTATGTTGTATCGATAGTATTTTTCTATTTTCAATTGGATTTTGAGGTTTTAACGTAATTCTTGTTATGGGAAACGTAGATTTTCCGCACAAATTCCTCATTTTTATAATCTCAAGGTACTTCGAAATTTTCCTTTTTTTCGAATCTCCTTCCTGGAGCACTTACTCAAAAAAATTTAACTTTTTGTTGATTGCATTGATTTTTTCTCTGGGCAATTTGAATTGTCCTGTGACCACTTTTGATCTTGTAATTTGAATGAGATGATTTATTGAATTTTTCATTTTATCTTCAGAACCATGTTTGGTGCATCTGAAATACACAACTTGTCATTGATTTATATGGAGATACTGAATATTACTTCATTGTTATAACTTATACAGGTATTCAAATATTCTCTGGATCGACCTAAACGATAAAGAGTAGAACTTGCTAGAAGTTTTTTCATTTGGGATAATAGTTAGAGCAATTCAATATGGGGAACAATTGGTTGTTTTTCGATGAACCAGATGGTGGTTCTGGTGGTTTTTCAATGGATCCACTCGTGCCACATGTTTCTGGGCATTGGCTCTTACATGTGTCTTCATTCGTTGAAAATTCAAGATATTTTTATGTCCCTGGCAGTTTGGCGCTTCAAGAAGCTTTCAATTACGTATCAAAATTTGCAGGTGCCCTACTGTTATGGTTTGCTAGTGGTTCGAATTCCCATATCAACAACAAAATATCTGGTGATCATATTGGTTCTAGTTCAAGCTGTAAAGCTTCAAGACAAGTAAAGCACATTTATTCTAATAAGTGTGATTTCTCGGGGATCTTCTGGAAGTCAGGATATAAAGGTATATCTGCTGTCCCAGTAGCATTTGGTAAGATATCAAGGTTCACTCTGAAGCAACTGATTAAAGAAGCTGAACGGCTTCAATCACTTCCAGTGCTTTCATTAGCTTCTGCACTGGTACCACCATTAACTAATGTGTAAGCTCAGTCCTATTCTTTGAACAAAGAATTAGCAAACTTAATAAATTTTATCATGCTTACCCCGAATAAGTTGATTTCCATACATATGCGAATGTTATTGCACCTGTTTCTTTTGACTTTCACATTGAGTTTTTATCTAAAAGATTCTTCATTGTTCAATGTTCATTAGCTCTTCAAATGGACTAGCTATTCCACTGGAGACTGCTTCTGTAGAAACACAAAGATGCATGGATGATAGAAGGCCCTGCGAGGTTGAAACGGGCTGCGGACCGTGTGGTGAAATTTATCTCCAGCATTTAGCTTGGTCTAGGAATGCAGTTGAGCCCAGAACTGGCATTCAGTTCCCTACTATGTTGGACAACATAATAACTGGAGAAAATACCAGTTTTACTCCAGAGGTAAGCATGTGAAATATAAAAAATTTTATGGTACATTTTGACTTTTTCATTAATGTAAAATCCAACACTTTCCTGTCTCATTGAACTCTATCGTGTAGCATTCCAACACTGGGAACGTGCTTGATGATGTGCATCTATGCTCAGTGATTTGTCATAGCTGAGGTGATGCCATGCATCACTTCTGACACTGTGTACCAATATTTTATGGAAGAACTTAAAATCTTTCTCACTGTATTTTTCTTGCTACCAGTATCCACATCTCTTTTCAAGCAGAACTATTAAACCATCGTCTTTATCATCTTTCATTTGTAACCTGAATTTGCCTCATTGTACGTCACACGTGTAGTGTATGAAAATAGAAAAATAGATACAAACCTCTGGATTAAGTATAATTGCTGACATTTCATGTAATTCATAATGGTCTTGTACTTGTCTACTTTCTTCATTTTTTTCCATTGAAATGTTGCAAGATGCACCATTTTTATGTATTGTGAGATATGACATATATTGATAAGTTGAATATGCTGCTCATTAAAATGACATTCAAGTTACTATGCTTATATTGTGCTTTCTTCATGGGTGGACTTCTTTCCTTTTTGAATAAATAAAGAAAAAGAAACTTTTACTGCTAACTAACTGTTTTAGACTTTGTTATCAGGTAATTTTGATAAATCCTTATGCTTCTTTTGCATTTAGCCAGGTTTCTCTTTTAGTGATGAATGTTTGTTGACTAACTTTTCAGGTCCTTGTTGGAACTGGATCTAGGACTATGACGATAATCAGAATCAAATCTATGAAACTCTATGCATTTGGTTTTTGTGAGTTTTTTGCTGCACTTCATACCCTTGACATATTAAATTCACTTTCGAAATGCTCTTCAGATACTTAACTCATTTTTCATTTTTTATAGATGTTCATCCTTCCGATGTCTGTGAGAAATTGGGCCCTAAGTATGCCTGCATTCCGGAATATGAGTTGAATAAACGCCAAGATTTTTATCAGGATCTTCTAAGGTTTGTACAATATCGTGAATAATCATATGATTGATAAAGTTGATTGATCTATACATGTGATATTATGAGTCCATTCAGGGTATGTTTGTTAAGCAATATTGGATAGGATTGGATAGTATTACAGGAGAACAAGAAGCTAAATTTTGTAAATTTTAGTTTTCCATTCCTGTCTAATACTACATGACAAAAATATAATCAATGTTTAGATAAACACTGGGAAGCTTCCACATTATCTAGTGTATTGCAGTGACTTGAAGAAATTAAACTTTGTAGTTTTATAAGAAGATCCTAGCTTTTTTCATTTATTGTCTGAGTGGGTCACATCAACTCAAGTTTTGATGCTGTACATTATCTCTTCGTCGTTAGCGTCTTGGACTTCATTTGGTGTTTGGGTGTATATTTTATATTTAGGATTCTTAGTTTGCCTCGAATATTTGATATTAATTTTACTGCATAATCTGGGATTAGAGTATGATGGATTCTTTGTGAATTGAATGGAATTTCAAATATGATTTTTAATATTTCCTTGTGTAAATTTTGGCTCATGCTGCAGAGAGGATATTAACATGACTGTTAGGCTCGTGGTTAGTTGCAACGGAATCAAAATTAATGCCGTGAGAGAGTAAGTTAAAATTCTTCTTGCAGAATGCTCATTGGAAATATTACCATAGTGTGAATAACAATTCATATCTGTAAATGTTTCATGGAGTAAATTTGCTACAACTTCAATTCTTACTTGTGCCTCCCTCCACCCACTCCACCACACACACATGGAATGAACTATTGCAATTAAGTTTGTTGGCATAATGTGCTGCTAGCCTGCTAAGTATATCTTTTTATGAAGTCTCGAGTCTCAAGTATTCAGTTAAAATCCTCCAAATTCTATAATTATTGAAGCAAGCAAAATGCAACATTTATTTAAAACACTAGTGAATTTTGACAACGAGTTACCAATGTTTCTGATTCAATTTGTGATTTGTCTCTGTTGCAGTGCTTTTGAGAAGTCTCTTCGAGCCCGATTAATTAGAGTGAGCCATTTCGAATTTTTCCTGATCCTTGAAGTATTCCAAAATTCTTGTTACTGACAATTTGCTCTTCTTCATAGACAAATCCTGATGCTGACCATCACTGCTTGCACACATTTGGTTCCATATTCTCGCAAGATATTCCCTTACACGTGGTATAAATCATTTATCCTCACATTTTTCATATATATTTGTTTATGGTATTGCAAACTGCATTACTGACTTGAATAAAAAAATCTTCAGGGAACGACAATCAATTTCCATCGTACAGCTGATGGAAAACTAATTACCGAAGGTAAGTGGTACACTAAAGGGAAAATAACTAAAATATAAATGAGTGATCTTATATGTTTTGAAGGGAAAATATCTAAAATACATTGGAACTGATATAAGCCTCTGACGAAGAACGTTTATTTGTGCAGTTGGAGGAAATCAACTTGGAGCCGTCCGGAGCAAGGATTTATGCAGTAAGTGAATTAATTTTTCTTGAACACCTTTTGAAACCTTTCTAGACTCATATCTTCAAGTAAGATATGGATCAATTTTTGAGGCATATCTTAAATCGAGAAGCGGAAAGAAAACAATCATACTACTAACTTAGGTTTGTATATATACCCAGGGGCTTTCTTTGACATGTATATTGGTGATGTTCCTGTGTGTGAGCAAACGAAAGCAGAGATAGGCAAAAATGTGGCGAGTATCATTGGGACATGCTAAGTCAATTCTCTCAAGGACGGTAGATAATTGGTTCATACTTGCAGTTCTGTATCCGAATGTGATGCTTTGAGCTGGATGTTAGCCGCTATTCAATCTCTGAGACAACTAATTTAAATTGGTTGTGAGCGGAAAAAATGAAAAACGGACAAGTCAATGTACAAGTATACACGGAATCTTTTCATCTAGTGAGTTTGTCATACGTGATAGGAATCCTGATTTCGGCATAATTCTTTCTAGCTTGGTCAGGAGATTCAGTCATCTACTATCTGAGGTTGTCGATTGTGTAGATTTTACTTTCGGTGATTTTGTTTGTTTAAAAATGATTACATTGGCAATCTCAAATTTTTTTTTTTTTAACAATGGAGTTGAAGTATCATTCCTTTATTGGTTGAACTCAATCTGATGTTCTTGCATGGGGTTAGAAATCCCTGTCCTTGCCCCCACCCCCAAAATAAATAAATAAATAAATACTGCCGAGAGTGGCCTCTCTTGATAAGAATAACTTGAACTTGGAAAATGGATTGATTAGGCTCATGCTCCATAGAGCTTTGATTTCGAGTAGACAACTTTCTGAACTCTCGTGGTGTTTGCGGCGGTGGCAATAGGCCTGGGCCTGCCTGCTCAGCAAGTCGCTCTTGTGACCTCAACCAATGGATTGATGGACTCATGCCACCATGAACTCATAGATTAATATTAAGTCTTGCTGTTACCTACTTATGATAGTGAAAATTGTTCAATGCGGACAAGGGGCGAGTTAGATTACACGTTTTCCACCTTATGCTGACTACATTTCACCATTAACAAATGAAAATCTAGAAGCGTGAATTTAATCTATGCTAAGACAATTGTCATTTGATTAATCGTGATGTTTTGGTCGAGCTGACAAACTTAATAATAGGCTTAGTTTGTTATTTTACAAATTAGCGATGTTCTAAAGTTACATCTTCTCTCTCAATCATGATATCCGTTGCTGTTTTTATTTTTATTTTTTTCTATTTTCAAGGGATCAAACAAATTTTACTTGAAAACTATATATATTGCAGTCTAGCCTTTGCAGAGGTTCCATATTGGCTTTCTGGTCACAATGCACTTAGTAGCATCGACCGAGTTTAATAATGTTTTTATTCCATCAAAGCCCAATGGATGCATTTTAATCTTACGTTTTGTTGAATTTCAAGTTGAATAATTTGTTTTAAGTTGGTGCTCCACAGTACAGTCCTCAGCCGTGGTGAGAAGGATAGTTCAATAGGAGCCATGCCCTTACAAGAATAGGTGCTCACGACAAAAAGAGACTTTTTTCAAAAGCCACCAATCCATAAAGATCTCAGATTCTAAAAAGAAACAGAAGAAGTTGCTTGACCTTCACCATGTGACCCGCAAGCCTAGAATGAAGAAAAGAAACTATTGAAATATGCTATATTTACTGCAGAAAATCAGAAGTTGAAGGTGTCAAATTAGTTGAAACTGCAGGAGATATTTCAGGAATAACAGACCCAAAAAAAAAATCTGCTATATATTTGAATTTTTGTTGGATATTTTTAAAGATTTTCTGTTGAAGTTTGTTACAATTTCTTGTTTAAATTCATTCATAAGTTAATAAAGAAATGATCAGTTACATTTCTTATTCATTTTCTGTCAAATAATCTATAAATTGGTATCAGAGCATAACTTGTTAAGGGACCTGTGAGGAGTGAATCAAATATGGTTGGAAACAATTACATGGCAACACCCCCAGTTTTCACAGGAGAAAACCATCACATTTGGGCTGTCAAAATGGAGGCATTTTTGCAAGCAAATAATCCTTGGGATTTGGTGGAGACAGAAGAATTACCGGCACCTGAGGATTCAACTGTTGCACAAATTAGAAACCAGAGAGATGAGAGAACAAGGAGGTACAAAGCCAAGACATCTATTCGCTCAGCAGTGTCAGATTCAATTTTTACAAAGATCATTGCCTTTGAAACAGCCAAAAGGCGTGGGATGTTCTTAGAGAAGAATATCAAGGAAACACTGGAACAAAGAAAATGCAAATCTAAATCTAAGAAGGGAGTTCGAGATGCAGAAAATGAAAGAAACCGAAGGGATCAAGGACTACACTGATAGATTGATGGCGGTAGTCAATAAAACCAGGTTGCTAGGGGAAGAGCTTCCTGACAGAAGAGTTGTGGAGAAAATCTTAGTAACTGTTCCGGAACGTTTTAAGGCAAAGATTTCATCACATGAAGAGTCCAGGGACTTGTCAACAGTCACCTTGGGAGAATTGATTAATGCGATACAAGCTCAGGAGCAAAGAAGAGCCTACAGACAGGAGGAGACAGTGGAAGGAGATTTTGATGTGACAGAAACTGATCAAGAAAATAAGGGTAAAAGGGAACGGAATAGAAATCAGAAGAGAGAAGGTGGAAACAACGGAGGCAACAGAGGTAGATATCCACCACGTTCACATTGCAAAAAAACCTCACATTAACAAAAGTATTGATGGTTTAGACCAGACATCCAGTGAAGATCGTGCAAGAAGATGGGGGACATGGAAAAGTCCGTAAAAATAAGCAAATGGAGGGACAAACAGCTCAGGCACTAATGATACATCAACAACAGGAGGAGCAGCTATTTGTGGCCACCTACGTTACTGGAACAGTATTAGTGATGCTTGGCTTATTGATAGTGGATGCACCAATCACATGACAAATGATGCATCCATTTTTCAAGAATTGCACAAGTCATCAGAATCTAAGGTCAGGATAGGCAATGGCCAGCTGATTGAGGTAAAAGGAAAAGGAACTGTTGCTATAACAGGTTCTGCAGGTAAAAAATTAATTATTAATGTACTTTTTGTACCAGAAATAGATCAAAACCTGCTTAGTGTTGGGCAGCTTCTCGAAAAGGGATATTCAGTATTTTTCAAAGATACTGACTCCAGTGGTGCAGTTCTCATATCTGTTGGTATTAAAAGCAAGAGTTTCAGCCTGGGTTTGATGAAAAATGAATCCAGTGCATATTTTTGTTCACTAGCACATGTATGGCACAGAAGAATGGGACATTTTCATAATGACATTCACTGAAGAACGAACCAAGGTGTATAAAGCATGCAACAAAAAAGCCAGACAACCATTCCCGATTAACCAAGCTTGGAGAGCAACTGAGAGACTACAGCTTATCCACGCGGATGTATGTGGACCGATGAGGACAAAGCTACTTAATGGAAATAGGTATTTCATCTTGTTCATTGATAATTTTAGCAGGATGTGTTGGGTGTATTTCATGAAGCAGAAATCAGAAATTGCAACAGTCTTTTGGCGATTTAAAGTTTGGATTGAGAACCGAAGTTGATGCGGACATGATTTTTATATTATGAAAATTTTCATTATTCATGTCTTTTTATTATTGGGCTTGTATTACTGGATTGGCCTAAATCTATTACTAATAGGTACTGTTTTACTATTTAATTGGTTGTCACGTTATAATTTAGACAAACGATGGATGAATGAAAATTGAGTCTTTTCTTGTTGCCAACGTTTTTCCTCCCCTACTTCTTCCATTTGCCTGGTTTCTTCTCCGGTTTTCTTCCTTCTTCACTTCGATTCTTTCCCCTTTCTTGCTGCCTTCTCCTTTATCCTACATAAAAAAAAAAAGTGAAAAAAAAACAGAGAATTTTCTAACGTTAATTGCAGTGAATTTTTATTCTTATTGTTTGACAGCGGCTCAAACGATTCAGTTGCCGCCTTGCCACCGTAGCAGTGCCAAATGGAAAATCATAATTGGGACATCGTTGGACTCTTTTGAGTCTCATGAGGTAACAATTTTATTATATTAAACACATACTTTTATTTTAATGTTTTGGCTTGTCAATTTCAAAAAAGAAAAAAAATGTTATGGCATAAATACCAAAAGTTAGGAGTGTAAGTGTTATGCTCTAGACCCAATCGATTTAGGTTGTAAACACTTTAATATGTTTGATGCATTTTTATGACAAGATATATTATTTATTTAAATTGCTTTTCTAATGAATTATATTAAATAAAAGAATCCGTAGATTTAAGTCTTTACAATTTGTTAATCACAAGGAGTTGTGATTGTGATATACAAATTGCAATATGACTGAATCTTAAATCATTCATGGTCGTAAGTAATAATGAGATAAGAATATCGTTATTATAATTAGACCATCACATGTGGCTTTTCTTACTTGCGAAATAAGTAGCTGATCTCACAAGCTAAAGTATCGTGACTTTTAAATGAACATGTGGATGTTTTGTTATAGAACAAAACATTCGAGACCCGCTGGGAAGATTCCACATAGATAACTATCTGATGAGTGTCAATGGTTAATCTCTAA
>CAIGRP010103415.1:0-12976 GCA_903798385.1 Fraxinus cuspidata | reverse complement strand
TTTTGTTTGGACATTGAGAAGCGATATGCTCTGACCCCAAACACCTAAAGCATTTAACGTCTCGATTCCTTGATGTTTGGGATTCCTCATTGGTTAGGACTTTGTTAGCATTCTCCTCTTTCCCATTTGGAAATTCAGCTCTCCCTTTTGAAACAGCTCCATCACCCTTGTTATCCCACCTCGGTTTCCATGAAGGATTAGAACCCGAAGAACCCAATGAATACCTAGTTGTCCCCTTCTTCTTCAATTGTTTTTCCACCTTCATAGCCACATGTGGTAGGTCCTCCATCTCCACATAATGTTGTAGTTCTACTAAATTCGTTATTTCCCCATTCAACCCATTTAAAAATGGAGCTATGGTGGCCTCCCCATCTTCTTCGATATTCGCCCTAGTAATCAGTATCTCCATTTCCTTGTAATAGTCCTCCACACTCCGAGACCATTGGTAAAGGCCTTACAACCTTTGATGAAGCTCCCTATAGTAATGACTAGGCACATACATCTTCCTCATGATGGTTTTCAATTCTCCCCAAGTATTAACAGACTGATCTCGATTCCGCCTCCTTGAAGTTATTATTTGATCCCACCATGTAATAGCATAGTTGGTAAATTCATGGACTGCAATTTTTATCCTCTTTTCTTCCGAGTAATTGTGGCAATCGAAGATCAATCCAATCTTCTTTTCCCACACCAAATAAGCTTCTGTACCACTCCTTTCCTTGAATGTTGGAATCGTCATCTTTGTCTACCCCATCTCCATCACGATCCAGACCTCTTCTTTCATAGCTAACTCCTATATCTCGTATTCTCCCCAATTCAACATCCGCCAATGCATCCTCTTTCATTCCACTTCCCGCTTCAAATTCATCATCAAAATTCATTCTACGCACCTGCCTGCCTTGCCTCCTTGCATTAGGAATTTCCCTAGAGCGATCCCTACGTAAGTCAGCAAGTAATGTATCCTGCCAATCCATCATGTCCGTCATGTCACCAAACAACCTCTTAAACTACTGAACCATCTCATTGATCATGCTAGTTTGATTATGGTTCCTACTTGATGTAGAACCGTCTCTGTCAGATACCCTAACTTTAAGATATTTATATGCCTCACGTATTTCGCTCGTATCTCACTCAATCTGGCTTTTTCCCTCTAGTCTCACAACTCTGCATTTTTCCACTCAGTGCTTTCGTCCAAGTGCTTCAAAGTCAATATTGAACTCAATCAAATCTTATTCTCGAGGAATTCAAATTGGGTTATGAACGAAAATGTAATTCAAGAGATCCATGGAACGAAATAACAAAAGAACTTGACTCGGTAATAGGGAAACTATTTGTAATTCAAGAAGGTGGTTCTTAAATTTGAAATTGATACTTTTTTTACTCAAGATAATTTTTTTGACAACTGCTGGTAATTTTTGAAATAATAATATTTTTTTTGAATTTTTTTTACTCAATATAATTTTTGACAACTGCTGGTAATTTTCGAAATAATAATAATAATTTTTTTCCAAAATTTTTTTTGCTAAAAAATTCAACTTCGAGACCAACAAAGAAAACGAAAACTGATTTGGATGTTAAACGAGCAACCAAACGACCTTTGAATTTTTTTTAAAGTTTTATGGATTAAAGACTCAAGAACGATGAAAAACACGAATAACAAAAAAAAAAAAATGGACTCATATAAAAAGAATGGATATAACCTTGATTGAGCACAAGCTCTCATACCAATTGATGAGAACCACGTAACAATAGTAGCTACGCAACCTACAACGAGATTAGAATTAACCCAAGAAAGCCAATAAATCGAGGTTTTGGACTCGACGCAAAATTAATGAACCAAACAACCAACACAATCGCCGACAATATGTTGACCTCTTGATTACACGACTTATGAATCAAACCCGAATGTTTGAACGCCACAAGAAATCGATTCTTGATAAGTTTCGTAATTGCTCAATGAAGAATAAGGGATTTGAAAGTTAAAGCCTCACGATTAATCCTCAATAATAGTAATGTGTATTATACATTGAATGAAATAAATATTTATACTAAAATTCTAAAACCTAGTTAAGACCGGAAATAATTTTAAAATTTCACAAAATATCAAGGGAAATAAAATCTTAACAAAACTAAGAAACTTGCGAAAAAAAAGGAAAATTATGGTCCCTAAATTATACTATGCGAAATTCAGTCTCCTTTTCTTCTGCTTCGATCAACGTGATCCATTAGACTTCTGCCATCGAGCCCAACATGGAACTTGACGTTTGGCTTGTCCCGGTCAATGTCTCGTCTACCTAAACTTGAGCAAGCAACCTCATCACTTTCTTGACCCGTTTTACCCTCGATCGAGTCATTGGTCCTCCTTCGATGATCAATGGATCCTTCCCCCGGCTCGTCTTCGTTGCATCCGCAACTTGGATCACGTCAAACGCTAACTATGAATTGTTAAAATAAGAGATAAATTTGATCATTGTTTGATAGGGATTAAAATCTAAATTATAATCTAAGTCAAAGTCAACAATTAAATTTGACCACATATTTTATGGAACCTACAACTTTTCAACATCACATTTCATCAACTTTTATCAATAGTCCTCCGCTTAGCCATTTCCATTTTTTGGTCTCGAATCCCCACTAAACAAGGATTTGACTATTTGCTATTTGTACACTTTACTCACTTTCGATAAAAGCAGTCAAAGTATCGATTAAGCGAAATCAAACATCTTTGTGCATGAATCATAAATGTAAAATTATACTTATATTGAGAATTTATGAAAATTTAATCTAGATTGTTTTAGGTAGGTTAATGTCAGAGAATTTAGAGTTTAGTCCCCACCCATGACTTTTATTTTTCAAAATGAATTTGACTATTTAATGTAAATGCAGTGATAAGTGTTTGGGGTTACTCCCTCTCACTTAATGGCGAATATAGTAGCTCAGACTCATTTTTCTTTTTGATAATCAATATTTGAATTAAAAACTGTAAGAAAAATATTTTGTTAACTTCACATGAATATTACATATCATCATGTGAGTACTTATACAAAGTGATTGAGTAAGTATGTTAGCATGCAAAAAATTAAAAACTTAAATAGTTTGGGTCTGGCAGTCTAAACAAGTAAAAGGAAATTTTTGATTTCTTAAAATTAGAATCCTTGTAATTTATCATATCTCAATCATGCTTGGTGTATAATCTTTTTTACAACATTGTTGACAACATATGTCACGTGGCATCTTATCATTTGACAGTTTAAAAAATAAATTTATCATTTCAATCAACACTTTTTTCACACATACAACATTGTCAACAATTAAAATAAGTGAATACGAAAAAACTTGAACAAAGAATTGCTGAAAAATGGTCGTCCATATCCTCATTAAAATGTACCCTTTTATATGTAGAGGAAAATTCTCCACAAGCGAATTACAATAGTCAATTGGAAACAATGAAAAATCAAAATCTATTTACAACCTATCAATTATACACCTAACAACAATACATGTTAATTAAATATTTACAATTGCGAACTGTACCAAAATAAAATAAAAAAAATATTCCAAAATCTTTCTTTAACACCCTCCCATAAATTAATGCTGATGAATAAAAAAAACATCAATTTGTCAATCAGAACACATATCGTATTAGATTTACCATAAAGAAAGCATCAATTTGGCATAATTGAAATTCCATACTGCTATCCCTTTGGCTATTAGATTTACACTTAGAAGTTGTACCAAAATAAAGCAATAAATTATTTTCAATAAAATATTCCAATTCTTTTTAGAACACTTTGAAACTAGAATAATGTTATTTGCAGTCACTCATTATGACAGTCGTCCTGCCACATGTATGTCACGTAGGACGACTGCTGTAGTGAGCAACTACGAATAATATTACTCTTAAAACTGGGGAACCAAATAAACTCGTAGAAGAGGACTAAGCATGTCATTTAACTCTTTGTTAACAATCAATCTTTTCTTTGTATGAAAAAATAAAATAAAAAAAATTGATCAATTCCATCAACTAGCACGAACTCGTTCGAATTGAACCATGTGCAGCTACTTTAATGTCATGTAGGACCACACCAATTACTAATTACCAATGCAGCATTTAAAGATGTACTATTACTTCATTTCTTGTTTTATCGCATACACTTCACTTATTTAAGCACTATGTTATAGGTAACACCCAAATTTCAAGATTAATTTGCATACTTTCTTTAGTTTGAGTTTTCTCGAGCGAATAAAATCAATGAAATACTTTCACGATACTCAATCAGAACATTGAAAAATAAGAATCCAAGTTATCATGAATTTTTTCGAGATTATTTCTCGTAGTATGAATGTTGAACAAGTATTTGGTTATTTGCATAAGTTTTCAAAGTGCACGCTATATACATAAATGAACACTGGAATATTACTTAATTTTAAAGTAACTTTTTATTGCTAAATATATTTGAATATGTTATTTTTGTCAACTAAGAAATTACTTATTTTTTTGTTAATATTAAAGTCGACATTACTTTCAAGATAAATAATTTATATATTTATAATTTTGACTCCTTTAAGAAAATAATTTATTTACTTATGAGTAACGCACCATTTTCTTTTAAATTGAGGTCGAACTTGAATCTATAATCGAGAGATAGTTGTTCATACACTAATAAAGGATGCATAGATTTTCAAGAAGAGAGGAGCCGTGGTAGGTCCCCTAGAATTGTCCAAATCTCATAAGTAAATCGAAAGTTGGATATATATTGAATCTCAGTTATTGCTCAACGTGTGGGTCTTCTATTCGCAGTAAAACTCGAATTGTCCATGGGAATAGTTGGATTGAGTGTGATGCAAATTATTTTCTGATATCATAGTAATACATAAGGAAACGAATTACACAAGATGATGAACTTCTAATTGAGAAGTTTAACAAGAACAGAATGACAACCCACAAATAGAACAACACAATTATTATTATGTTCTCAAAAAAATTCTCAAGTTTCTTGTGGACTTTGACAAGGGGATCCACTTAGAGTTTTCTTCCGAAACAAAGAACTTGTCGATAAATCAACCGGAAGTTGATATGTGCCTCCCCCAATCCAGTAGCTTCTAGGGGAAAGAAGCAGATCCATCCAAGACCAAGTCAAGTTGAGGAAGGCAAGGCCTAACTTCATTGAGCTTTTCGCTCTGCTCATTACATGTGTTGTTGTCTCCTCTAGTACGAGGTTGATACCATGTTAAATAAAAGAGAAGAATTGCTGAAAATTAGTTATCCATATTCTAATTAATATGAACCCTTTATGGATAAAGTGAAAATTTTGTACAAGGGAATAACGATAGTCAATTGGAAAGATTGAGAAATCAACTCAATTTACAACCTAACAATTGTACTTGTACCAACTATACACCTTAATTAAATTTTTACACTTAGAAGTAGTACCAAAATAAAGCAATAAATTATTTTCAATAAAATATTCCAAATCTTTTTAGAACACTTTGAAACTAGAATATTGTTATTTGCAATCACTCATTACTACAGTTGTTCTATCATATGTATGTAATGTAGGACGATTACTGTAGTAAATAACTACGAATAGCATTACTCTTAAAATTAGGGAACCACATAAACTCATAGAAGAGGAATAAATAGATGTGGGGGAGGGAGGGGCGACAAAATACAAACTCTCTCCCTATGTTGTTCTCTTAGCACTCATACAATCGCTTTCTTTCGTCTTGACTGGTTAGATTAGATTTCTAAAATGAAGTGAACTGATACTAAAAACAATATATTTTCAACTTAGAATGCCTGATTTTTTATTTTTATTTTTTGGACAACAAGGGCCCTTGCATTTAAAAATGATAGAAAAAAAATGACTGTTAAGTAGGACTAAACATGTCATTTAACTCTTTGTTAACAATCAATCTTTTCCTTATATGGAAAAAATAAAAATAAAAATTGATCAATTCCATCAACTACTCGCACGAACTCGTTTGAATTGGACCATGTCCAGCTACTTAATGTCATGTATGATTACACCAATTCCTAATTACCAATGCAGCATTTAAAGATGTACTATTACTTCATTTCTTTTCTTATCACATAAACTTCACTTATTTATGCACTATGTTATAGGTAACACCCAAATTTCAAGATTAATTTGCATACTTTCTTTAAGTTTTCTCGAGCGAATAAAATCGATGAAATACTTTCACGATATTCAATCGGATCATTGAAAAATAAGAATCCAAGTTATCATGATTTTTTCGAGATTATTTCTCGTAGTATGAATGTTGAACAAGTATTTGGTTATTTGCATAAGTTTTCAAAGTGCACACTATACATATAAATGAATACTGAAAAATTACTTAATTTTAAAGTAACTTTTTACTGCTAAATATATTTGAATATGTTATTTTTGTCAACTAAGAAATTACTTATTTTTTTATTAATATTAAAGTCGACATTACTTTAAAGATAAATAATTTATATATTTATAATTTTGACTCCTTTAAGAAAATAATTTATTTACTTATGAGTAACGCACCATTTTCTTTTAAAATGAGGTCGAACTTGAATCTATAATCGAGAGAGATAGTTGTTCATGCACTCATAAATAATGCATAGATTCTCAAGAAAAGAGGAGCCATGGTGGGTCCCCTAGAATTGACCAAATCTCATAAGTAAATTGAAAGTTATATATATATTGAATCACAGTTATTGCTCAACGTGCTAGTCTTCTATTCGTAGTAGAACTCGAATTGCCCATGGGAATAGTTGGATTGAATGTGATGCAAATTATTTTTTGATATCATAGTATTACATAAGGAAATAGTGTATGGCGCATGCCGCTTTAAGTCTATCTTTAGAACTAAAGTCTCACATACGCTACCATTGCTACAATTATTTCAATCGATTTGATCTAAATTGATTATGCTTTGAAACTTATTTTCCTCAAACTCGTTTTCAACCATACATTTCATCAATTTGTTTTAAAATTTACTAAAATTAATCAAACTGGGGATATGTTTCTTTCTTCACCTCGTCAGAGGTTCATAACAGTTTAGATCAATAAGAGATATCTATCTTAATGTCTGGTAAATTTAGTCTCTATTTGGTTTAGTTAAAAAATAAATTATTAGTAGATTTTAGTAAAGAACAATGTCATCTAATATTAGTGGTGTTAGAATATTAGTTTAAGTGTCAAACATGAGATAAATCATAATAAATAAATTTTAAATTCTTGTTTTTAATTGAACGTGAAATTTAATGATGCAAGTAATGCCACCTGAATTGGTGTTAAAAATCAGTTGTGATGAATAACATTATTCTTTAGTGGAAGTTGATAAAGTACGTGGTTGAAAAATTGATAAAAAAAATTAATTGATCTTATGGAATTAATTTCACGCGCTTTAGATGCCTGCGGTTTTTGCTTCTGAACCCCACTTGCAGAAGGAGAAGGATTAATAACCTTACCAAACCCCATACCCCTTCACAGCTTCTCCACTAAATCGAAATCAGAATGCATCCCTTTCTTCTCCGGCAGCTCCTTATTCTCCTGTGGCTGCCATTTAGCCGGAAAATGTATACCCGCGCCGCCGTGGGCAAATGGGACCTACTCCGACACAACATTGGCATATCTGCCATGCACATGCAACTACTCAACAACGATAAAGTAATCATTTTCGATCGGACAGATTTTGGGCCCTCAAACATTTCATTGCCCAACGGAAAGTGCAGGAACGATCCAAACGACGCCGCTTTCCAAAATGACTGCACCGCCCATTCTGTCGAATACGACGTCGCTCTGAACTCAATCCGCCCTCTCATGGTGCTCACCGACGTCTGGTGCTCCGCCGCTGCCGTCATGCCCAATGGCGTTTTGGTACAAACTGGTGGCTTCAACGATGGCGACCGTGCCGTTAGAATTTATAAACCTTGTAATGATGATTCTTGTGATTGGCAGGAAATCAAAAATGGACTCGCGCAGAGAAGATGGTACGCCACTAATCATATTTTGCCGGACGGCCGGCAAATTATTATCGGCGGACGACGGCAGTTCAATTATGAATTTTATCCTAAAAAATCGCCGGTGGAGAAAGCCTATAATATGCCGTTCCTGGTGCAGACGACTGATCCAAAAAGTGAAAACAATTTATATCCATTTGTGCTTCTCAATGTCGATGGAAATTTGTTTCTTTTCGCGAATAATCGAGCTATATTGTTCGATTACATGAAGGGGGATGTAGTGAGAACTTACCCCGCCGTGCCTGGTGGCGATCCACGGAGTTACCCAAGTACAGGTTCTGCAGTTTTGCTTCCTTTGAAGAATTTAGGAGGAGGAGCTATTGGTGCCGACGTGTTGGTGTGTGGTGGTGCACCAAAGGGAGCATATATTAATGCCCAAAATGGTAATTTTGTTAGGGCCCTCAATACGTGCGGGAGAATTCGTATAACCGACCCTAATCCTGTATGGTCAATGGAGACAATGCCTCTAGCTAGGGTCATGGGTGACATGGTATTACTTCCTAACGGCAATGTCTTGATCATAAATGGAGCATCTAAGGGTACAGCAGGATGGGAATTGGGTCGGGATCCGGTCTTGTCACCAGTTATTTATCGACCTGGGAATCCCGTTGGATCAAGATTCGAGGTTCAAAACTCGAGCACCAAACCTAGGATGTATCACTCCGCCGCGATTTTGCTTCGTGATGGTCGGGTACTCGTAGGTGGTAACAATCCTCATGCTTATTACAATTTTACTAGAGTATCTTTTCCTACAGATTTAACATTGGAAACATTTTCACCATCGTATTTGAATCCAAACTCCACAAATATGCGTCCACAAATAGTTTCACCCATTTCACCGACCACAATTGGGTATCGACAATTACTCGTTGTTCAATTCACTATTTCGGGCATGTTAAATAAAGATTTGGTCGTAGTAACTATGGTTGCACCCTCATTTACGACACACTCATTTGCAATGAACCAGCGGCTACTTGTGCTCTCCGGGAATGTGACAGTCGTAGGGAAATCCTCTTACCAAGTTAAGGTTCTGACACCGGATTCAGTTAATCTTGCAATACGCGGATACTATCTCTTATTCGTGGTTCATCAAGATATTCCAAGTGAAGGCATTTGGGTCCAAATCAAGTAAATAATTCGACATACCTTCTTGTGCAGACAGTATTGGTGTGTTTGAGCTACATTATTTTGGAAGAATGTATTCTGAAATAGTGGATTGATGGGGAATGTGTGGTTGAAAAAGAAGGAAAAATTATCGATGTGATGAAAAATATTATTTCATTGAAGAATATGTGGTTAAAAATGAGTAGAAGAATGAGAATGAAAATTTTAATGTGTACCAAACAGGGGCTTGTATTCTTCAACAAATTATGATTATTAGTTATTTTATTGAATAAAATTATAAAATATAATTATATTTTGAAACCATTGTCAATTGTTTCATGAAAATGTAAGATGGGCACATGTGATGTGCATTAGTTTGTATCATATACCTTCTGTAAGAACATTAATTCACTCGTGAGATCCAACATTGTATTAAAGTAAAAAATCAAAATAAAGATGATACAAAATTAATATGTTAAATTATTTGAAGATGGTTTTTAAAATAAAGAGCATTGTTGAAGATGCTTTAAGTTACACATGTATTTACCATTCAACTGCTATTTCATTAGGATTTTCCATTGAGTCTAGCCTAAATAATACTTATTTTTAAGATTTTTTAAAGTAAGATATAATTTTTAAACAAATCCATCCATCATTGATGGACCCACATGGGGTCAAGTGACCACATAAAAAATTAACTTTTTTTTTTTTCAAAAAATTTGTAGTTATTATTATTATTATTATTTTTAAGTGTAAGTTGCTTGTTGTTTTGTTGGTTTATCTAATTATCCGTTTATTAGTGAAATGAATTATTGAGTCTTGGTTTTATAAATTCTTCAAATATTAATTTAGTGGTGAAGAAATAGATATAAAAAAGGGTTTCAAACATAAAAGAATTTTTACAATTTTTAAATTCTTTTTGAACATTTTGAAGAAGTAAAAATCGCTAGAAAATGTGGAGTTTTCATGTTTAAGATCACAGTTTACGTATTGGATCCTTACAGCCTTTGGAGATCTAATGTTCGATTTTGTTCGTCGTATATGATATTTGATTAAAATTAATAAGTGGGTTATTTTATCTTTTATGTACTATATATTTGGTTTTGTATGATTTTAAGGTTTGAATGTGATTGGGAAGATGAAGGTGTTGTTGAAATTAGTATTTTAGAAGGGTGAATTTTTTGGAGTTGAAGATTTAGGCAATTTCGAAGTTTAACAAAATTTGGCATCTTAGGCATAATTGGATTTGTTCTTTGGCTAACATTGTGTTAAAAATAAGATGCTTAAATTAATGAATTATTGCTCACAAATTTCAATTTCAGTTTTTCGCAAGACCTTTACTTCTATCCCTGACTTTGACAAAGTATGAAAATACATAAACTACCATTGTAGTAGTGTATTGAAAAAACATCTTCGAAAACGTCATAATTGTATGTCTTTAATATGATTAACTAAACAATACCGATAAAAAATCTTGTACATGTCATAATTGTACGTCTTTTATACGATTAACTAAACAATAATCACATGGTAAAAACCTTTTGTACATTGTCATCTCAGATGTTTTTAATTATTTTGTACCAAACATTCATACCCAACACAAATTTTGCCTATAAAGAGGTCTAGTTCGATCTTAATGTCTATTGGAAGTAACAGTCGTTGCATTTTTAAGTGAGTATAAGTATAAAGTCATAATTGATTTGGAAAAAATAAAAAAAATTTAACACTTGTCAATAATCAAGATTCAATGTACTAGCAAGAAAGTTTGTCTGAATCCAACTCTGGAAGGATTAACAACTAACTTGGGTTGATATCTTTAAAAAATAAAAATATAAATAAAATTGAGCCAATCTTCTACTTTTATCTATAATATATTAAATATCACATCAAGTAAGAATTAGTTTTTGAAGGATTTTAACTTTACTGCAATTCAATTATTCATAATACCATACTTTTCATTTTTCAATATGTAATAAATACTATAAAATCATTGTAATGCATGAATTTCTTGTTATTAATTCACAATTAATTAGCATTCGCATTAATTTGGATTCAATGGATTTCGACTTTAATCTTGACCTACGTGGATTTAGAGTTATTATAAATGAATTTATTTCTATTCATGTATTTATGAATTTTAATGGATGTTTAAATTTATGTATTAGCAATTAATTTTTATGTGCTAAATGTAGTATAAAAATATTGTTCATTTATAATATTTCATCATGACAAAAAATTTGAATCATAGAAGTTGAGTTTTGAGATTAAAATTTTATTCTCTTAAATTTCTATTTTAAATTTTATTTTTTGAAGTTCATTTGAAACTCATCAAATCCTCACGACAAATTGGTATTAAATATTACTTTTAAACATCGATTTAACTACATGAGTAATAGAAATTTTGAGTAATTACATTAATGATTACTAAATTTATCTTCCTAAGTAATACTTATTCAAGTTTTTTAACGATTACACTAATAGTTACGAAAAATAGCATTAAATAGTGTATGTGGCACCTTTAGTGTCAATGTGTCACAAAATGGTTTTATTTATTACACCAAGTGAGCAAAATTGTATTGTTATGGATTGAGAATTAAATAAATTCAAATGAGAAAAATAGTGCAGCTTTAATTTTAGTCAGATTTTTCGAGAATAAAGCGTATAGTAAACCGACGTTTGATATTTAACAACGATTTTGTTGACTTGGGATAATAAATAATGTTATTTGATAACATGTTAGCAGTTGATGATGCCACATAGAATTTAGAGTTAATTTTTTTAATCAATGATGATTAATATGGCAATTAGAAACTTCACTGATTATTTATGTAAGAAAATCACATCAATGATCATTCACATAATTATTCAAAACTTCAGTGATCATTAGTTTAACTATTCTGCCACTGCTACTGTCCGTTTGTTTGAACAATTTGAGAGATAAAATGCTATAGCCATGATCCTTATTTGGCTATTATTGTTGTAACTTAAGTTTTAATTTTCAGTTTTACATTATTTTAATTTTCAGATCTAATAGAAAATAAAAACTCATAATTATATATTGTAACTTGCATTTTAATGGAATTTATTTTTCATAAATGTGAGGATTGAATTGTCCTAGGGATGATTTTCATGGTGTAAATGACTATAATAATAATAATAATAATAATAATAATAATAATAACAATAAGAACAACAATAACAACAACTTGATAGAATACTCTCTACATTTTTACTATGATTCTAGAGTTTTGACAACTCAATAAAAGGCTCGCTCTTTATTTTCATGTGGTCGTGCACATAGAAGGAGAACCGATTGTGAGTTATATAGATTTTATCTTGAAATTTTATAGTGTCGAAAGTATCCACACGAAGAAGAGAAAACACGACTTCAGGACAACGTTTTTGACGTGTGTCCCTAAAGGTTGCTTTCTAAATCTCTTATATGTTTATGTTATCATTGAATTTTATTTTTTATATTAATTTAATTTGTTATGTTAATCGATAATCTATCTACACACAAGTCACTCGTTTTTTCCAACAATTATTAACAAATATCTGTCTCAAAATATTTAGGTATTAATTCAATATATTAGTTTCATTGTATTATTCGCATAGCAAGCAAAATCTCATTAAGTTTTAATTTCAGGCAAAAAAAAAAAAAAATCGTTAACAGACTCTAATTTGAATAATTCCTTGATAATGTGATCCTTATATTGAATAAAATTATATGAATAGTTTCGTAGAAATTTTCTAGCATTGCAGGAGTATTATTATATAATACACTAGTAATTAAGCACATGTTTATCTGCCACTAAAGTAGAAAAATAAGTTTTAAAATAATGAATTTTGAGA
>CAIGRP010103404.1:0-37462 GCA_903798385.1 Fraxinus cuspidata | reverse complement strand
GCTGCCAAATTATTTTAAGGTAATTTCATCATAAATTTTTAAGGAGGCTTGTGTATTAAGTACACTACATTACTCAATTGGGTTGAGTCAGAATTTGGTTTTAAGCCTATTGTATATTCCAGTTTTTTTTGGTGGCAAACAGGAAGGTTGTCTGGTTGATGCCATTGAGAACCTTCTTAAAAAGACAGATGATTGTGAGTTGGCGGCAATTGATGCAATCCCTGCTTCTGCGCATTCTTTAGTCACTGCACTTGGAATCTTTGGTGGTCGATTGGACATAGAGGAGGCCATTAAGTCGATCAGACTAGAGGAAGAGTTACAGGTTCGTGATCCTGTTACATTCCCCCCTCTTAACTTGCATAAAAAAACAATAAATGAGTATTATTTCAAACATTATTGCTACAATCTAAACTCATTCCTGACTGTAAATTTGTTATTCCCTTGCAGGTCGACCGATGGGGTTTAGTTGAAGGTGGCCACGATGTTGATATTGCTGATCTGAGAGTACAAGTCTCAGCCGCTACTGTGTTTCTCGGACTTTCAAGGAAGTATAGTTATTGCATATTTTTTCTTCAACTTTGATTAGTTATAACGTGAGAATAATCTTTCCCATTTTGCGCATTGCATACTTCCCATTTGTTTGTATCTTTCCAATGCACTTAGCATTGTAATAGTTTTACCGATTTTAATTTATCAACCAGCGTGTTTCAAATGCTGTTGTGACACTTTTCCTAGAAATCTTGGCCGTGAAATCCATCTGTTGGGGAGTGATGGGATGCTTTTGAAATTAACTTG
Organism: Fraxinus cuspidata; assembly: GCA_903798385.1. NCBI lineage: Eukaryota > Viridiplantae > Streptophyta > Magnoliopsida > Lamiales > Oleaceae > Fraxinus > Fraxinus cuspidata. The sequence goes on along the minus strand of CAIGRP010103404.1, from coordinate 36,667 downwards.
TAAATTTACTTAAACGTAAACTTTTTGAGTTTAGCCAAACATGCTCTAAATAGAATTGAAGTGTTAAAGACCATGAAGTAAGTATTGCAGTATATACGCTAACACGGCTTTCCTACTAGTGCTCCTTTGGCGAATTCTCGAAACCAACTGAATTTTGACCTCAAAAGCGCTTATTTTTATCTCGTGTCCATATTGCAGGAGGGGTTAATTGATACTGATAGCCGGAGTTATTAGCATTGAAAAAGAATTAATTTTCTATTTTCATAGAGATTAATATATTGTTTCCATATAAATCACTTTCTTTTTATCTTACATAAAACAGTAATTTAGAGTGAACCGTCAGTTTTTACCCAAGTTTTTGCAGCTTGCCTTATTCAAGAGCCCGTTTTGATGCTGAGGTAAATGAGCCATAACCAAGAATAAAATAAAATGTACATAATAGTGAAAAATAATGTCCAAACTTAATTTTGGATTGAAAAATTCTATTCAACATGCAAGTTCTGATTAATTTTGGAGAGAAAAACAGGGTGAGATGAAGTATCGAGACGAAATGAAATCTTCTGTATATTTTCTAATCTCTATTTGAAACTCTCCCAATAAAATACATACTTGAATTTTGACTCTCTATTTTCTCTTATATTTCTCTCGTTCTTTTAGCTTTATAACATAAGCATAATTATAAACAATTGCCAAATTTTGATTAAGAAAGAATATAACTCATTCTCCACCATTTTTGTTTAGTGGAACAAATTTACTCCGTTGCAGCCACTTATTCACGTTCCCTAGTCAATAAAGCTACAATAGATTGTAGATTGGATTTTCAACTAACACAAGTTCCACACAAATTAAACATATAAGCAGTAGTTGAATTTCTATTATCCCTATCACCTTCAAAGTATTATAGAGATATTGAAGTTCGTTAATTCTGTTGACACTTGTACAAGAGCTAAATCTATCTTAAAGATATTTGCTACCGCATACCTCATTTTATCTCCATTTCTATTTTTTCTTCCTTTTGATTGTACAAGTCACTAAATTCGACGACAAAATTATATGCACGGTGTCTTTCCTGGATTTGTTTTCCAATCATATTGAAATAATTACTTGCGCGCATTTTGTTTGGTGAAATTCAAAACAAGGTAGGTGGAAAAGTAAAGCTTCAGTTTATTTTGATGCCACTTTCCCGAGTTTGATCATGCCGGAAAGGGAGATGCATTATATGGTAAGTTTTTCTTTTCCAAGAGCATGTTTGGCTAAGCTTAAAAGCCAAAAATGGTTTCTTTTTGGCATAGTTGGGCTATATGAAGATTGATAATGTCGGAATTGGCTTGGCTTATTTAAAAAAAAAGAATTAAGGCCATACATGTTGATGTAGTTCTAGTTACAGTTGTATACTTACTATATAGAGATAATTACAATTGATCTCTTGTCCACAGTGGGCAGGAGTTATGTTGCCCATCAGCCGATGTGGCAACACACGGGCAACATAACTCTTGTCCACTATGGATGGGAAGATATTTTGTGGGGTCAGCAATATTAATATTTATCAGAACGTTGTACATTCTTCCATGTCCCACAAGCCGATGTGGCAACACACGGGCATCATAACTCTTGTCCACTATGGATAGGAAGATATTTTGTGGGGCGGAGCGGCGGGGCGGGGGGAGTGAGCGTCAGCAATATTAATATTTATCAGAACGTTGTACATTCTTCCATGTCCGCACAAAAGTGACATGCTTCAAATATCTTCTTAAAATTGTATTACAAAATGAAACTAATCTTTTTAATATCATTATGTCAGTAAAATGTACAATAATTAAACAGTGAGATCCCAAAATTCTCCAAGGAGCACATACCTTATGAGCAAAATCAATAGTTACATGTTCCATCATCACCTTCGTGGGGACAAGCAAAATGGACCAGATGATCGATTCGTGGCTGAACTTGTTGACAATGGATGGCCTTAATTCTGCACATGATTTTTTCAGTGATAACTTATTGGCTGAAGTGACTTTAGTTGATGTCTGGCATAATGCAAATGAGTTCTCTCTTGCCTCAGGCACAAGAATCATTTTACCCCCAGAAGTCCCTTCTGTAGCAAATTATCCACCTCCCCAAAGGCGTATATCCTTTCTTTATAGCCAGTTACAACAAGCCATTTCTCAAACATTTTGGGAGCCATTAGACTGAGAAGACTCTACCAAGTGACTCAAGATAGAACAGTCAAGAGACTACATTCTCCGTGTCAGTGGTGAACTACTTTCTTGAACCCGGATAATTTATTTAAATCAGATAAAGCAGTGTTAAACCTTCGCCATGTGTGCCTCAGCAAGAGAAGAATTAAGGTCTTCTCGAGATTGGGATCTCCTACTTTGTAGACGCATCTGACTTCTTTGGGGGGTCCAGAAGGAACCCGCATTACTACTGTCAAATTGCATCTGTCCTAAATTGCCCGAAGAAAAACTATGTGATAAACGGCTAGACGATGAATAGAAGGAAGATTCAGTGAGCTGGATGCCGCTGCTGCTGAAACCAGGTCCAGTATCAAATGGTCTTCGCTGAGTGTCTGCAACTGTTGGACTTAATGGTGTTTTTACTCTTCCGTCCCCTGAAAAATTATAAACACGGAATAGTTGAGATGGTATCATTTTATATACAAAACTAAGTCCCTGTTTGCTTTAGACAAAAATTAAATTTTTAGTAGATTTCGATAAAAGTTGATGAAATGTGCGGTTGAAAAGATGATAAAAGTTGTGGATACCATAAAATATGTAGTTACAAATGAGTTTAAGCAAAAATGGGTTTTAGAAAATGCGGGTCAAATAAGGGCTAAGTTAATCAAGTCCTAAGAAAGTATGGTATTAGGAGCAGTTTTTGCTAAGCCTGGATAGTCTACTTACAAGTAAAAGACTAAGTTTTTAATAAAATAAAATTAGTTACCCATTTTGACGCTAATGTAAGAGTTACTTTAAAAATAAGTAATAAAATACATAGAAGTAGGGAAAAAGTATCATATCTAAACACGTTTGGAAACAAAAACATTAAAACCTTTACATCTTTTTAAGCGTAGCTAAATATGCTTCGGGAAGAGGAATTACCAGTATTTATAGGACTCCAATGCTGAAACTGGAAAGGAGATGAAATATTGAGAACTGACGTAGATACCACACTGTTGTGCCCAAAAAGTGGGAGATATGGCCTTCGAAAGAACTTTACCACCCCATTGCCAACGCAAGACAATGCACAGACAAGGACAAACAATGAAGCAAATAAAACGGAAAGGGAAGAAATGGATAAATCTTCATCTGGAATATGTTGTATCTGTGAAATTCTACCCTGTTTGGAAATGCCTTTCCGGCTTCCAACAAAGCAACCCCGAGAGTCCAAGTAATACTTCCAGAACCAATAATTACCTCCCTATCAGTAATGTGCAATCCTTCTCTCAGTAGGAGCACAACATATGGCGCCCTGAAACAGTACTGTTCTATAAAAGGCTGAGGTGCAACACTTTTTTTCGCAACATCCCATGTTTTTCCACAAAATTCCTGACCCTTCTCTAAAACATCGTCCAGTGCAGCATCAGGAGTCAAGTTGAAAAAACGATACACAACATAGAAACCAGACATAGCATAGAACTGTCCAAAAGGACGAGGCAGATTTTCTGCAAGTGCACATGGCTGCAACTCACAATCAATTCCTGGACTATGATCCGACCATTCAGACAGATTAACAGCAACTTTTGCTAGTGCATTACATTCTTGCCAATATGGAGTCCCAACAAGCTAAACCAGAACCCCAGCTTTTGTTCCTTTACCCAGTATTTCTCCTTGAGTAGGACTTACGCCTTCTTGGCGGACAAAAGCACAATGAAAACACGTGTATTGCTCTTTGAAACCATTCTGCAAACATGGATGCTTTATTTCAATATTTCCACTAACTAGATCAGCATTAGTTATGTGAGGATGCATCTTCAATAGATGAGCTACAGATCTGTCAAATGCATCATTAAGCCCGTATCCTGATAGAGAATAGGCAGTGAGATGATGATTAACCGAGCCGATTCTCAACTTTAAGCTAGTTTCATCATAGGCAGCTTCTTTGCCCTCAAAAGTAACCTGTAATGACGAACCACCAAGGTCAAGTGCACCAAATGTTTCTTTTTTGGGTGTAGCCCCCAACACACGCATGTGATAATTTAAAGCAATCCATCCATAATAAGCTTCCTCCACGCCAGTTATAATTTTAACCCACTCTCTCTTGCACAAGAAAGGTGAATTCTTCAGAATTGACAAAGCATTATTAAGAAGCCATTCTGAGTCTGAACTTGGCAGCCGACGAACTCCAGCTGTAGCATAAAGGAAGAGGGAAGTAGTCTTATGTGATTTCTTGGGAATTTGTCTCTCGGCCCATCGAACGAGTGGCTTTATTGCCTCCCTCAGCCCAGATACATTATGCACCAACTTGTCGAACCCAGGCTCAGTCTCCATTCTGTTGTAAGCCCGTCCAGTCAGGGAACCAGATTTTCTGTGGAAATCTTCAGGCAATGATTTTAAAAAGATCGGAAGATTGTCATCTTTGTTATGATTAACAGAAGCCTTATATAAGTAAACACGGGTCCCAGTGCTTCCACAATCAAGCACTACATAGAACTTTGATGGACCTTGAGACCAGTTAGAATACAGAAATTGTACTGCAAAAGACAGACAAGCAAATAATAATAAACAGAGAAGAACACATATAACTCGAATCCACTTCTTTCGCCTGGAAGGAATAACTGATGATGCCTTCTCCTTGGAAAAGCTCAATCCGCAATTTTCATTCTGCAAGAGATTTGGAGGTATTGCATGACTTGAACTCCTCTCTATTCCAGGGCTAAGGTCGCCTGCTTCTGGATCGAGTCGATGATAAGTAGACAAATCTTGAAGGGATGAGGAGAGTCTCAAACTATTCTTATTCTCTGAGCTGGAAAAGGTATAATCATGAGGAGAATCTCGAACAGGAAGAAATCCAGGCGATTTATATGAAAGAGCAGAAGACTTTGGCACTGACAATCGAGCTGTTGCAGAAGAAACAATTTCTGCTAATTTACTGAATACCATGTTTGCAGAAACTTACAGATGGAGCGGAAAATAATAGTTCTTCCCAGTAACTTTTACCCCTTAAAGCTATCACTGGATTAGAAAGCGGTGTGCTAGTTTTGAAAGCATTGTGTGCAAAAAGTCAAAAAATCTAGTTGCAGTGACAAAAAGGACTCCTGCAGAATTAGCACGATAAGATTAGCCACATAATGTAATAGCAGGGATGTTAAAAGATTTAGTGAGAAAATGAATCAATCACCGACAGCGCAAATTATAGCCACTGCTACATGTGATGCAATAAAAAATGAATTTTCTACCGCAGAAACGCTAAAGAAAATAAACAGCCACTGCTAGTGGATGAAAGAACAAAAGTGAAGCTTTACTGATCAGAAACCACACAATGTAGTTAATTATGAATAGAATGCAGGCATTTATGATCAATCACAGACATCTTGTGAAGGGGTTAACTTTTGGCCATTTCTGAAGTTGACTGAGATCTTCGCGTCCCACCTCCATTAGGTCTTAGTCAAAGTATTTCAACACACCCGATGAAGTCCATATTCGAGTGGGGTTGGCTAAAATGTTTGAACTTGGAGGTATTACAAAGGAGAAAACCATTGCGTAATCAAAATACCTTCAGCACAAGCATAACTACTAAAGCTAGTTCCTTCTAATACAAGTTATTTGTTTCTCATTAAAGTTGATGGCATGAAAAGATCCTTAGTTTCAGATAAGAATTCTGTAATTAATTACTATTCTCTAAAACATAGTTGCATCTACAATCATATAGAAAATAGTAATATTCAGTGTCACTCTCAAGCAAATAAGTAACAACAAATATTTTCCTGAATGCTAATAATTATTGAAAATAATTCAGTATCTATTTTTGGTACTTTAACGGTTGGTTTGTTGATTTCTATAGACTGAGAACTGCAGATAAGCCGTAACTCTTCTCCAAATTCCAAAGGACCATGTGTATCCTATCAAACTTCTGCTCTATTCAGTGTCTCTCTCTGTAAGTATCTCCCATCAAATCTCAAAGCCAAACTAGAGGGCTTTGAGTTTCATTCTGCTCAAAAATTAGGGAGGTAACAAAAACTGAATAACTACCAAATCGATGCACTTGGATATCTCTATCAAATCATTTAAGATACAATCACCAAATAAAAAATGATGATTTTTTCTCGCTGTTAAGGATGCTCATTTGCTATGATGATGATAAAGCTAGAGTTCATCTACTTTAGTCCATAGAATAGTTCAAGAAAACAAGATTTGGATAGTATAAAAAATAGAATCTTCAATCCCAATTAAGGTTGGAAGTAGTTATACCATCAGTATTTAAAGAAAATCAACTAGAAAGACACAATTGGACAAAACATTTTTTATTCTAGAATTCAGGATTAAATTCCCCAATCTAAATACATCAACACTCAAAGATAATAACTCAAACTAATTTCTAAGAAAAAGATCCCGTTTCAATTTAAAACATTTATAAAGCATTTCATGGTAAACATGACAATTTATAATTTAAATCTAGACTTGGTAAATTAAACAAGAAAATTAAACTGCAACCAAGAGGATTGTTTCCCAATCGTGATATTAATCTGGCAGCAGAGACAGCCAGGCAGTTCATTTTATTCCCACCCATAATTCGATCCAGAATTATACTCATCAAGATAACATTTTTTTCACTGTAATTTCTATTCCCATTTAGATGGCCTTCAATTTCATCTTCGCAATCGCAATTCTCACATTCAAAACAGAAAATTAAAATTTTTTCCACACTTTTCTCTTAAACGCATTGACATTTTTTCCCAGCAATGATCTGATAAACAGCCAAATATCCAGTGCATATGAACTCAAATTTACAGATCTCTAAATCATCAACAAACCAAACGTTCCAGAAAATTTATCCACACAAATGAAAAGATCAAACAATTAAACATTGATAGATTCATAAAAACAAAAATACGCATCTGGACAAATATTTTTTACTTACCGACAGATCGTGGGAAGTTAGAACGAGTAGAAAAACTATCTTGTTCGGAGACTCACACTATTGCTCAAGATCGCGATATGTTCTCTCTCCTCAGAGAGAAGTTTTGAAGTTTTCGCACTAACGCAAAGTTTAAACATTTCTCCTAATTTTTTACTGAGGATGTTTGGTCAATTTACTTATCAGTAGAAAAGTAATTTTCAAGATGAATAAACGTTTGTGGTTGGTGAAAGTTAAAAATAATTAACTATCAGTCAAAAAATTGTAACGAGTCACTTAAAAAAATATATATATATTAAAAAACCTTTTTTTTTTTTTTGATAAAAATTAACAAAATACACAGTTAAAAAGTTGTAAATTCTATGAAATATTTTGATTTAAATTAATATAATCCCTATCAAATAGGGGCTAAATATGAAAAAGAAACGTAAGATAATCCAATATGTAATAAGAAATTAACTAAAAGTAATTTTATTGCTTCTAGATTTAACCTAACATGCGCTATTACTGTTTTTTATTTATCAAATATCAATTCCTTATTTTAACCTTAATTTTGTTCAGTAATGTTGTTAATTATCGATGTTACTACTGTATGATTATATCACGATTTTTGTTAAATGCATTACATACAATTTTAAACTTACCCAAACATGCTTGTCATTTCATAACTACTTTTTAGGGGTTCAATTTAGACTCTCAAATATTAAAGGGGAAAAAAAAACAATAAAAACTTATGAATTCTTTAATGCTAGCAAGGGTATGAAATAATTAAAAGGAAAATTACGTCCACTATCCTAAAAAAATTAGATTAATACCTTTAGAATTAATTAGAATTTCAAAATTCCATATTAATTACGTCCAAAACCCCGAAAGCCCACAAATTGATTCACTTTTTTTTTTTTTTGAGATTTTGTGACCTTTTGAGTTTTAATCACCCTTTTCAAATATTTTTAACTTTTTCGAATTTCTGTCACTTTTCGTTTAATATTCTTTCTTTTCTTTTTTATAAGATTGAAAGTTATTCATACTATAAAAATATTGGCTTAAAAAGAGATGGTATGTTACTTTTAGTCATTAACAAAAGGGAGATAATAGGCCAAATGATCACTGAATTTTACATAAGGTGCACAAGGAGTTACTGAACTTTAATAACCACTTCATTTATCACTAAATTTTGCATTTGTAACCCCGTTCGTTACTAAGCTCACGGTCCGTCCAAAAATTGAAGGAAAGATGACATGGTTGCAAACGTGATTTCATGTGTCAACGGTTGGGAGCCATTTCAAATAAGTGCTACACACATGAACATGTTAAGATAAAAACAAGTTTTAATTAAAACAAAAAACAAAAAAATTGAAATCTTCAAAACCCAAACTCCACCCCACTCTCTCTCTCTCTCTCTCTCTCTCTCTCATAAACAGACAAATCAAATCCCCAAATTAGCTATGAACCTTAAATCCCAAATCCCCCAAATCATAAATCCATTCCCCTCAAACCAAATTCGAGCTGTATAAACGTCATTCAATCAACGGGGTAAGCACCAACAACCATTTCTTTTGTTCTTCTGCATTCGTTGCATTCTTCTTCCTCTTGCTTTACCATTGATAGCATAGAATGTTGAAATTTAACAATAATCATGCTAAGAATAAGAATTACATATTTTGAATTGATAGATTGAATTTCATATATGTGGAAGACATTTTGTGTATAAAACTAGATTTTCATCTCATTACTCCTCAAAAATAATTAGCCGTCAATATGACAAGCTAATCAAACAGTATGAAGAGGAGAATGGACCTAACCTTTATATAGGAAATTATGAAGCCGTCCCATTATCGAATCTAACCCTAATTAAGGTTTACATAATTCCAGCCCACATACTTAAAATCACCACATTATAAGAATATAGCCCGTAAGGTGTACAATAACCCAAGTGATCACTCAACATATTAGACCTAATCACAGTATCATTGCGAATCATACATCTAACCCGTAAAATTCGCAATCAAATGGAAGTCCACATAATTGTATTATTCTAACATAGAAGACATTTTTTATGTTCTCTCGAAAATCTATAAAGTGGATTTTTTTTAATTAACGAGCTATTATGACGGTAATATAATATTGATAGTATGTTGACGTCTGTTTGAAGCATTGGGAAATTGATATACATAGATGTGTTCATCTTTTAGCAATTATGAGAATTTAAAACCAGGCATATGTCATTTATTTGGTATAATAATTCGTTGTACATTCGGCTTCGTTCTTGCTAATGGAAAATAAAACTATGAGAGTATATTAAAAATCATAATTATGGTTCTCTTTTTAATTTTTTTTTTTTTTTTTTGTTACATTTGCAGACATTCTAATTGACGATAATCTAGACTTTCATGAGTGAGGCCACAATGTATACAGCGATGATGATATTTTGTTTGATCATAACATTAACAAGGTATCAAAATGGGTATGCATAGAGCGCTAGATGATTAAGAAGCGCCGAAAGCAAATATCTCGTCAAATGTATCTTTTGAAGAGCTAAAATTTGGTAATGGTTCAGAATTGGAGGACCACCTTGGTACACATAATTTTCCTGAATTTTTTCCTCAAAATGAAACGAAAAATCCACGCCACGAGATAGGGTTATTATTAGGTTCTTTTAAGGAATTGAGATCAGTTGTTATAAATTACGCGGTCTTCAATCGGGTTGAGCTAATTTTCAAGAGAAATGATAAGAGTCGAGTGCATTATGTTTGTAAAGATAATTGCTTGTGGATGTTGTGGGCGTCTAATCTACAAGGTCAAGACACAATACAAATAAAAAATACGACCTTAAGCATATTTTTTTTTTGACGTAGGAACCCGCAGCCGCTACTAGTGAGTGCGCACTGGGTAAACCTCGCTCCATGTGTAATAACCCGCAAATCACACAGGAGAGATAAACCGCACTAGGCAAGCCCTGTGCGACGGGCTCGACCGAGGAAGTGTTGACAGGGGATTCGAACTTGTGACCTTAAGCATACTTGCTTGAAGGTATGTACGAATAAGTACATAACATATAAGTGGCTTGATGATTATTTCTTGGATTATTTTACTGTCGATCCTCAATGGAAGACAAAGCATTTCAGAACTAGAGTGAGAAAGGATTTGTGAGTGCTTATTACAAAGTCAGTTTGTATGGAACACTAGGAAATATTCAAAATTTTTAATAGAAGGGAATGACGCAGAACAATTTATGAAGTTAGGTTGTTATGCTGAGAAATTGAGGAGAACAATTCCTGGTTCTACTCTGATCATTGCTCATGCGGAAAATGTGTTTAGAGGTATTTATGTTTGCATAGAGGCATGTAAGAGGGGATTTAGGGGTATAGGCATTTTATTAGTGTAGATGGATTTTTTTGAAAGGAAAATATGATGGGTTGGGGTAGACACCAACGATTGTATATATCCAATTGCATATGTCATCGTTGAGAAAGAGAACAACAGTTCTGAATTGACGATGGTTTTTGATGTTGTTGTCTAAAGATCTAGTTATAGAGAATTGGTTATTCATTACTTTCATGAGTGATAGACAAAAACAACTAGTTAACGTTGTGGCAAATTTATTTCCAGAAGCAGAACATCGATTTTGTGTTAGGCACATGTATCAAAATTTCTTTATGTATGATTTCAAGGGTAAGAATTCGAAGGATTGTTTAGAGGGTGCAGCAAAGTCAAGCCATTTGAGATCTTTCAAGTATTGGATGGCTAAGATTGAAAGTGCTAAAGAGGAGGCGTATAAATGGTTGATGAAAAAAAATCACTGAGTCAGTAGAGTAAATCTTACTTTTTGGATCACTCGAAGTGTGAAATGCTTCTCGATAACCTATATGAGTACTTCAACAACTTTATTCTAAAAGATAGATACAAATCCATACTCACGAAGTTGACTCGAATTTAGAACAAGCCGATGCAGCGAATTCACATGAAACGGGATAAATTTAAAAACTACAACAAATTTGTATGTCCCAAAATACAAAAAAAGTTGGAGAAAGCTAATGATACAACTCATAAATATGTATTTCAATGAAATAGAGTTCATCAATATCAAGTTGAGTGTTCATATGGGGAATTTGTAGTTGATATGGAGAATCGAACTTGCACATGTAGAAGACGACAGATACATGGGATTCCGTGTCCACATGCGATTGCGTGCATCTTGGATAAAAGTCACAACATAGAGGATTGTTTCGGAATGGTTTAAGGTTGTACATGGCAACGTACGAAAATGTCATAAATCCCATCAACTAGAAAGAGTTGTGGCCAGAATCTGAAGTTCATGTGCTGTCTCCACCATGGTATGTAGCTACTAAGGGAAGAAAGCAAACAAAGAGAAGAAAAGAACCTGAAGAAGTTGAAGTGTCTCAAGAGGGTGTGCGGGGAGAATGGACATAACAAACGCCACCATAATACCAAGGCATCAACAGTTTCTGATGCACATGGGAATGCTAATGAGGTGGTAAGAATCCAAGGATTCGTTCTTAGATCGTTCAATTTCATCACTTCTTCATCTTCTTCTAGATATCATCCAAGTTAATTGGAGCATCTAAGTCAATTGGAGTATTTTGAGATATATCGTTACTGGATGGAAAGCTTGAACTATCCAAAAATTGATTAATTTCATCGCTAGTGAATTTCATTTGTAACTATCAAACTTTGAACATTTAAAATTATAAAATTATAGTAAATAAGTTGGAGATTATTGGAGAAAGAAACTGATAGCAAAAAATTAACAACAAAAACTGCCACGTAGATTGAAAATTGGAGATTAAAGAAGAAATTGATAGCAAAAATTCTATCTTTGAAGTGGGTATTTAAATATAAAATAAAATAAAATAATAATAATAATAATAATAATAATAATAATAATAATAATAATAATAAAAAAAATTACCATTTGAAATTAATATAGATGCCTGCTTTTGCAGACTAGTATTAACTAGCCTGAAAAAGTGGGCCGCACAAGCTCACATATTGGTTGATCTGTATTTGGGCTCGTGCGGCTAACCCGTGCTTGAGCCAAATCTCATTTTTGAGGTTTAATCCAAGCCTTGGCTTGTACAAACGAGCTTTGAGTGGGGGTCGAGCTTCTTTTTTCGATTCGAGTCACGAGCTCATTTGCCACCACTATGCATTATGCGTACCCTTATTGTCACCTTCAGTTCTTGCTGTGTTAGAAAGTCAATCTAACTATAAGTATATGCCATCTTTTTTCTACATTGTATTTACTTTACAAAGAATTCAAGAATGGGAAGTTAGGTTGGACATGGGTCGAGCGGGATCAGTTTGATAAAATTCCTAATCGAACCGAATTGAATCATATGTTTCAAATTTCCCATAGTACATTATTGTAGTATCATGGAATAAAAATAACAAAATATTTAGAGGATATTGATATTTATGTTTCAAATTAACTTGAGGAACATGTAGTAGGTATTAATATGATTTTTTTAAAACTACTTCCTTTTTTAAAAAAAATCCACGAACGGGAAGTTAGGGTGGAGTTGAGTCGTATTGGATTAATTTGGTAAAAAAATCTAACAAAATATAATCGACTCAAACTGAATCGATTGTTTCATAATTCATGTCGTACTTATTGTAATGTATCATAGAATAAAAATAATAAAACATTTAGGGATACTAATGTTTTTGTTTCAATTGAGTTTCCAGAAAGAACATGAAGTGATCAATTTGGCAAAATTTCTATCGGAGTCGAAACGACTCGAACTAAATCGGTTGCTCTAAAAATTCCTGTTGTACTTGATGTAGTGTATCATAGAATAAAAATAACAAAATATTTAGAAAATACTAATGTTTACATGTGAAATAAACTTGCCTTGTAAGAAAGAACATAAAGTAGGTAATAATAGAATGATAAGATAACATTTTTTTTTTCTATCCATTTAGTCTTTTATAAATTATTGTTTAATAAAATATAAGCATTTAGTGATCGAACTATTTTACCCTTAATTAAAATACACGCGAAGGTCACGACTTTATGCTAAAATGGATGGAATCCGTGATCATGTCCTTAATCTTCTAATTCCTCAAAGGTTGGGATAAAGATCATACGAAAAATTAGTTCGGGATAAGTCGCAACTTTCTCCAAAAGGTTGGGGACTATATGTGATATTTACTCAGGTTTGAATGTATATCGTATAATTTAGAACTTAAATCAATTAATTGTAGATATGCGTAAATAAATGGCCCGTCTACCTCAGTCGGTAGAATGCAAGGCTCTTAACCTGTATTTTTGTTTTTCACCAGGATAAACAAAATATTTTCAATGTAAAGCTTGCCCAAGATTAGGAATTTTTTAATAATCCTTACCTGCTTTGAAATTTCCAGTTAAGTTTGCTAACTTAATTTTCATGTTTTAATGTATATTTTAATATAAAAAATACATATATTTGGCAAATACAAGTTAAATAAAACTTGATATAAAATAAAGCGTGCCCAAAACAACTACAATAATATCTAAAATTACATGTCAAACATGTAAATATAACTTTAAATATAAACTATTACATATGTCATATAAGTTAAATGTAATCTAAAAACAAAATAAATGCAAAAAACAATATTGAAAAATAAACAAGGAAACCTTCATAAGTTAGTATTGATATTTTGAGGAACCAATAACCTTTTAAATATAACTCAATATTTTAGAAATAGTTTATCCGTGTATTATTCATTTAGATAGATGATAATTTCAGCATATGCTCCCTTGACTAATTCAAAAAGTAAAGAAAAGAAAAGATAATATATTTAAAATGAAAAATAAATAAAATGTAAGAATAAGTATGTGTCATTATTGCACTAACATATTAAAATTGATATAGAAAAGAGGGTAAAAATGGAGCTATTACACTTGTTCTCTTTAGCTTTTACTTATAAGCAAAATTTTATTCACCAAAACAAAGGAAATACATTGTGGTTACCATTTTTTCTCAAAATTCTTTTTAATCCTTTTGATATGGGCTAGAAATTTTTCATAATTTTACATATGGAAAGGACCATTAAGCATTTTCAATAGTAGACATCTAGCTCAATTGAATAGATCATCCAAAGATTGAACCCGACCTTTATCTAATGCCCATGTAATGCCAAAGAGATCACACCCTTGCGATCAAACTTTCATTTTAACGTTACTCTAAACTTCAATACTCGAGATGAAGGACAAACATCCGTTAATTTGAACGTATTTTTCTGATCGTTACAACTTTCATCATTTATGTTTCTGCAATTCAATACTCGAGACGAAGGATGAGCCTTCATTAATTGAACGTATTTTTCTGATCGTTGCACCTTTCATCATTCATGTCTCGATTTATTTTCAATTCATAGTTTCTATCATTAAAAAAAAGGTTTTCTGTCCATATTTCACGTTGTTGCATACAAATAACAGAAGCAATTGACAAATTGGAAAAAAAAAAAAAGATTATATCTAACTTATGAAACACAAATAAAAAAATTATGAGAAAGCATTTTAAAGAATTAATTTGAAATGAAGCGAATTGCATGAAGGAGGAGGTGTGAGCATCTAAACGAAGCATCGCAGCAAATTGCATGTGGGAGCCAGAAGTGCATTGGAACTCACAAAGTTTAATAAGTAAAAGCAGCCGCTAATGTATTATTTATTTGTTGGACCACAAAAGAGAGAGAAAAAGTGTCTGATCTGATTCCTTATATCATAAGCTTTTTTCTCCTTTTGGTATCAACTTTGCTGAGGAGTCCTGTCCTGAACAAGTTCTATTCATGTCCTCAAGTTCTGTATCAATTTACGGACCTCTAAGGACTTCCAAATTTAATGGAAATAGAGGATATTGTGTTTGAGTTATTTTATATTTTAAATACTTAATAGTTTTATTTTATTATTTGGAAAATTTAAGAATTTATAATTTATTACTCCTCTATCCATTCACAAGATACTCATAGAGGATGAGTTCAAGTCATCAGTGGAAAATCAGCACAAATTAAATCCAAACACAAAAGGGTGTGATTCAGGCTGTGGTTCTTAAGATCTTTGATGCAAGGATTATATATCCTATCTCTAATAGTGCTTGTGTAATTCCAGTTTAGGTTGTGCCAAAGAAAGGGGAATTACATTAGTATAGAATGATAAAAACGAGCTCATTCCAACAAGGACAGTCGCTTAAATTAAATGCTAACATGAAGGACGTGGTCCAAGCTGAGGTTCTTAAGCTCCTCGACGCATGAATTATATATCATATCTCCAATAGTGCTTGAGTAATTTCAATTCATTGTGTCAAAGTAAAAAGGATTACAGTGGTAAAGAATGATAACAACGAGCTCCTTCCAATCAAGAAAATCATCGAATGGCGAGTTTGCATTGACTACCGCAAACTCAATAATGTCACTCATCAAGATCATTTCCCACAGCCATTTATTTATAAGATATTCAAGAGATTAGCCAGGCATTCTCACTATTGCTTCTTGGATGGATATTCAAGCTCTATAATTAGATTCTCATTGTTGGAGGATCACGAGAATGTCTCTTTCACATGTCCTTATGTCACGTTTGCATATAGACGGACGCCATTAGAATTATGTAATATTTCAACCACTTTTTAGAATTGTATGACCTCTTCGATTATGCAGTGGGAGCATTATTATGGTAGAGACGGAAGATTTGGTATGCACGATTGCAAAGCTATTACATTACCTTAAACTATCATTTTGTATTATCTAAAGCTGAGGCTTCATGTAATGAAAAAGAAATAGAATACATGAGTAGGATTTCATACTCTAATCTGATTGGATCTATTATGTATTTGATGGTTTGCACTAGATTGGATTTAACATTTGCTGTTAGTACTGTTAGTAGATACATGTCTAATCTGGGCCCCGGGTATTGAGAATCCTTAAAATGGACGTTAAGTTATTTAAAGGGGACTAGTGATGTAGGTCTAAAGTTTGGTGCTACTAAAGAATGTGTGAAACTGAAAGGTTTTGTAAATGCAGACTATGAGGGAGATAGAGATGATAAAAAATCAACTTATTCCATCTAAGTCTTGCGTTAGTTGAAAATCACGGTTGTAATATATAGTGGCACTATCCACGACGGAATTATAATATATTGCTATCACTAAAGCAATTAAAGAAGTTTTGTGGTTTAGAGGTTTGCTTGTGTTTTAAATGATTATGTGGTAGTATATTCGGATAGTCAATCTTCTATATATTTATGCAAAAATCTTATTTTACACGAACGCACCAAGCACATTGATGTTAGTCTACACTTTATTCAAAATATTGTATCACAAGAAATGGTAAGACTTGAAAAGATATATACACAATATATTCCTTCGGACATGGGCACTAAAGTGTTGCCATTGGTAAAGTTTAGAAGTTGCAAGGACCTTCTAAATATCGGTAGAAGTAACTAATTTCCAATTTTATCGGTCCCCATTTCTGGAATTGTTACTAACAAGTGATAATATTTCCTTTGCAGGTCCTTCGACAAGAAAGTGGAGGTTTGTTGAACAAATTGTTATCAAATGATCTCCTGGATGATGATGTAACTCGGTGTACTTTCTTAGTCGGCATCAACTCAATGACTGAACGAAAATTGACACCTCAATTAAATGAACCGACCTAAAAGTATTTGCCATTGAAAGCAGCTTGATTTTAATAAGAGCTGTTCATGGCATGTTTTCCTTTTATTTGGATGCCTTATAAATGTTAGATCACTTAGTGATACACTCACACACTTATCTACCTTATTGGGCTTGGCCCATCACAGTACCCTAATGTGATCTATTTATTGGTTATCTTCCTTAGCTCCGTGCATGCGTGTAATTGCTTCCTCTATCTTTAGAGAAAAACGGATGTTCCTCTCTATGATTGGGTCCATTGTTTTTTTTCCCCTTCTTCCTACCTTTGTGGCTGAAACCATACCATGATTACACCTTATTTTGTACATCATTTGTGGGTGATAAAAAGAAACCATAAGTGTGGAGGAGTTAAGAGGTTTTGTTTTGGTTTCCTCATTAAGATGTTGGTTGATTGGATGAACTGAGCCCAGAAATCGCCTTGGTGATCTAATCTTTCCCTTCACATCGGCATTGAAATACTGTTAGTCAAGAAGGACGAAAAATCAAGGTTGATTTTGTGGTTCTACAATTATAGGAATTTGACTTGAAAATCCGAGATAAGTAAGAGAGAGATAACGTGGTAGTCGATCATTAATTGAGGCTAGAGTTGACCGAGAAGTAAGATGATTGAAAGATAAACAAAGTTTTTCTCGATAAACACATTTTCGAGTTATCTATATTCCCGTCGTACGTATATTTTGTCGACTGTTTGGCGAGCCATGGGATTCCTATAGAATACAGTACCCTTGAAAAAGAAGTTATTTTTGGTGTTAAAATACTATTTTTTGGGAAGATTCGATTCTATACATGAATGTGCCCAATCAAATAATTCAAAAATTTGTATTGGAGGAAGAGATACCGTAGATTTTAAAGTAGTGCCATCATTTATCTTATGGAAGAGCTACAAAATCTTTCAATCAGGTTTCCATCGGCCTTCAAAGATGCCCATTGATATGTGTAGAACTGTGATCGATGCCAACATAGGGGCAACATCTCAAAAAGGAATGAAATGTCGTTGAATTACATCCTTGAGGTTGAGCTTTTTGATGTGTAGTAGATAGACTTCATGTGACAATTCTCATCTCCTTGTACGAATCAATGTGTTGACGGCAGTTGATTATGTATCAAAATGGGTGGAATAGTTGGGGCTGGACAAAACTCCCGAACCGAATCGAACCCGAACCGAACCGAATTGAGTGGTTATTCATAAGTTAAATATCCGAACCAGTATCTGAATCGAGAACCGACAGGTTTGGTTCGGTTCTCGGTTCTAGACCCAGAACCTAATAACCGAATAAGAACCGAATTTAATTTTTTTTATTTTTTATAATGAATTAATGTATTTTTTAAAATTTTTCTAAATAAATTAGCAAATTAACTAATTTATTGAATTATGCTTTAACTCTCAAGCCAAGTCCATGCCTAGCTAGTTCAGCCCAACCCAATTTCTAAATTCAATTTTTTATTTCATTTTTTGGTCCAATTATTAATTTCATTCTTAACCCAAGATCTAGGTCTTTTTAGGTTTTTATCCTTCTCTTTCCAATTTCATATTTTCATTTGGTAACCACTGAGTCACCGACTCCAAATCATTTAATACATTGAAAACCTACATCTATATACCCAAATCAAAGCCACTGACCACTGAGTCCAACTTCCCCTCTCCAATTGCCCATCGAAGCCGCGACCTCCAACCATGACCACCGATCGTTGATCATTAGAAATTTGTTAAAAATTTAATTATGATACTGAATCGAACTGAATGGAACCGAACCCGAACAATTTCATAATTATATTTGTATCCGACTGTTTCATTTATTAAATATCCGAAAATTTTGGTTCAGTTCTAAAGAGGATTAGACCATGTCCAGCCCTAATGATGCTAAGCTAGTGATTTACTTTTTGAAGAAGAACATTTTTGCGAGTTTTAACCATTATTATAGATGGAGGGAAGCACTTTTGGCACATGCAGTTTGAAGCATTTTTGGCCAAGTACAGGTAAAACATCAAGCTTCCACCCCTAATCATTTCCAAACTAGTGGCTAAGTTGAAGTCTCCAAATGTGAGCGCAAGAGGATCCTTGAAATTACAATGAGTGCTACACTAATTGATTGGTCCAAAAAATTGTACGATGCATAATGGCATATTGTGAGCCTATAGGCATGTCGAATATCGACTTATGGTTGGGAAAACTTGTAGTTTATCAGTTGAATTGGAGTATCGAGCTTATGGGATAGTCAGGATTTGATATTCAAGCAATGAGAAAAAACAATTGTTATAGTTAAATGAGATGGATGAGTTTTGCTTGGATGCGTATGTTGAATAAAATGGGTGAGTTTTGTTTGGATGCGTATGAGAATGTAAAACTGTATGAGAGAACTAAGAGATTGCTTGATCACGTTCAGTGCACAGAGAGATTGTCGTAGGTCAATAAAAGTTTCTCTTCAATTTTAGGTTGAAGTTCTTTATAGGAAAATTACGCTCGAGGTGATCCGGATCATTCACAATTGTTTGGATTTTTTATTATAGAGACGTAGAAGTGACATAAGAATATAAAGGGACATTCAAAGTCAATGAGCAGAGGTTAAAATCATATTGGGATGGTGATTTTTCAACTGAGAAGTCAGATATCCATCTTGCCAATCCCGAGTTATCATATTGGAAATCGAGCTAAAGACTATAAATTAAGCTCTTAATCGGAGAAAACTATATTCTCTATCCCATATTCTTTTGATTATTGAACAAGTCTCTCAATGAATGAACGAAAGAAGCACTTTAAGTATTGAATATTATTAAGTCCATGTTTGTCCCCCATTCTTCCACACATTTACAAAATAAAATATTCTACACGTAAATCCAATTTTTTTTCCTATTTTTTAATCACACATTTTCTGAAAATTCACTATTCAAAAAAATATTTTTTTTTTAAAAAAATGGCCACCAAATAGGTGCTAAGATTTTCTACTCGACACGATCAGATCACCAAGACTGACTTTTGTCCTTACTCAACAGGTGGGTACTGCATCAAGCTCTCTTTTGCCTTTCCGCTCGAGGGTCAATCTTCATCGAGCCCGATGAAACCTTTGCATGCTTCCATTACCTTTTAGGATGCTTACACTCTATAAAAACTATCTACCTCGATATTGTTCCATGGCCCATTGGTCCTGACACAAGGTTGGAATTCCAGTTCTTTCAAAGTGGTATCCATTAATAGCTCGAGCCATCTCGAAAGGAGTTCTTTGCTTTCCACCTAAGCTATACATGAAAGGCATAAAAATATGGACACTGTCTTAACTAAAGGCTCAGTAAAATAGATATGTATGTGAAAACGTGGACTACCTACACTTAAACATAAATACCCTTCGAAGCTTCATTGTTAGTTTGACAGGTTTGAATTTATCGTTTTGATATTTTTTCCATTTATTTTAGCATAAATACATCTTAGTGTCTAGATTGAGCTAAAGAAGGGGGGAAAATCAAATGAAGTAAAAAAAAATCATAAGAAAGTACGTGTCACACTTTACGAGGCACCAGGGGTCAACTAGGGTTTCATGATTGATAGCATTCTATGATGAATTATTCCATTTGTGCAGAATTTTTTTTTGGAAAACATACAGTTACGGTGGATGGACCTCATCGTGTATTTTTAAAAAAAAAAAATGTGCGGAACCCGCATGTTGTATGTGTTTTGTAAAATTTCTGTTGGTTTCGCTTTTGTACATGAAGTATTTCTCTTCTATGATAATCAATATTTCATATGTTTTGATATTGTAGTGTGTTTGAATGTTATTGTTTTTAGTGTGGTAAAAAATGGAAATATGAAAAACGTTAAAAAAATATTTTTGTTTGGTTATTGTGTATTTGTGTGAGTGAGATAGCATTGACAATTAAAGATGAAACTAGAAAATCTTTTATTTAAATTGTCTTACATAAAAGAAAAACAAGGACACAATTAACAATGTGATGTTTATTTTTAAATACCGGTCATAAGTTTAGGACAACGAAATTTTTTACAAAATGAAAGTCAAAATACACACCATTTCACAATAATAAATAGCTCTTGAACATTATCATCATTTTCGTGTTGAAGATATATGATAAACAATGAAACAAAATATTGATAAATTTTATTTTGTACTATGTAAACAATTTTACATTAATAACTTAATACGACATTTAAAATTAACAAATAAATATTATATTGTTAATAAGTTAAACGTAGATGTGATTAATTTTAATACACAGTACTTTAATAAATATTATTAACTAATTCAACTACCGTCATTACTCATTATCGATAATAGTCACATGTTCTTTCTATCAATGACTATTACTGTGACCAAGAAAGATGTCAAGAAATAATTGTGGTCCACCTTCTACTAACCACCATCATTTGGCAACCAAAATATATAAGATTTTCATAATTTAAAATGAAGTAATTAATTACATTACAACACAATTCATACAAAAAATAAAAAAATAAAAAAATCTTACAATTATATTACAGAATGAAAATATAATGTCATATTATAATCCTACACAGATTTTGTAAATATTTTATCTCGATATTTCTATATGTTTCTTCACAAGGGAGCATTCAAAGTGCATATAAATGAACAAGTAATGTCCTTATGAGCACCGCCCTCATCCACCATTTACAGCGTTGCGCGGCTGCAAACCACCACCCTACACCACTTTTACTGTCCTCTCTCTTGACTAATTGGGTAAACACACAACGAGACAAAATCAACCAAATATGAGCGCCGGTGTAGATTCCAATAACCCTAAAATTATTATCACTTGTGGCCACCCAATTTCTTCAATTTCCAACGCTACCACTAGCAGTGACAGCGCCACTAGTACCGGCGTTGATAACAGCAAGAGCAACAAGAAAGGTACAGGCAAAGGAGGGCCGGATAATGGAAAGTTTAAGTATAGAGGAGTAAGGCAGCGGAGCTGGGGCAAGTGGGTTGCTGAGATCCGTGAGCCCAGAAAGAGAACTCGGCGGTGGCTCGGAACGTTCGCCACGGCGGAGGATGCAGCCAGAGCGTATGACCGTGCAGCCGTTATTCTATATGGGTCAAGGGCTCAGCTTAATCTACAAACCTCATGTGGTAGCGGAAGTGCAAGTGACGGTGGTGGCGATGGCGCATCTGGTCAATCCTCCTCCCGTTCTTCTGCGTATTCTTCCACTCAAAACCTTCGTCCTTTACTGCCTCGCCCGTCTGGCTTTGGCCTTACATTCTCAACTCCACCACTTCTGCCGCCTATCGTCTCCTACGGAGGGGTGGCAAATTATGTGCCGAATGGATTTTACCCGACCGAACAGTACCCTAACATAGTACATAGTACACAAAACCTGGGATTAGTGCATCAAAGTTACGGACCAAGTGACTTGAAGAATATTGAGTCTGGACCCACAATTCCAAACCCTAATAATCATCAACAGCAAAATTTTCAAGATTTGCATTCTCAGCAGCGTCAGAACTATTGTGTGTACGATCAAATCAACTCAATTACAACAGTTGCGCCAAGCTTTTCTCAGGCCCTCGCTGAACCTCTTGTGGCGCCTGACATTTCAGATCCGGTGGTGACTGGTTCCGCCGCCTCTCCGGCTTTATGGCCATTGACTAATGATGATGAGTATCCAACGGCAAATATTTGGGACTATGATGATCCATTTTTGAAACTATAAACTTCCAAAACGAAAGCTATTTGTGCAATCTTTAAATGGCTCTTGCATGCAAATAATACTTTGGGTATTGACATGAGAAAGTATAGTTTGGTTAGAATTCAAACTTTTTGTAGAAAAAAAATATTTTAGAATTGCGGCCATCGTTAATGTTAACCTGTTTAGTTTTGTGGAATTATCTCCAAATGTAGTAGTGCGCAATTTTACTCTAATAGGGAAAGTCAATTTACTCCGTGCATAGAAAGGATTTTGTTTAGAGTCACTGCCTGAAGTGGAATTGTTGAGGATTTTATATAAAGAAGAGTTACTTCCAGTTGATCGCATGTCCTTCGAGCCCTAAAATGGGAGTCCAAGTCACAATCATAACTTGGAATTCGGAAGGGCATGGGCGTCTCTTGCATGCCTTGACCAATGCTTTAAAAAATCTCTTTTGCTTAGATGTACATCATAATTGACATTTTCTTTAATGTCGAGTTGGCACACAATTTTGTCATTGATTTCAACAATACTTAAAACAATTAATGGTCTCGATTTTGATACATCATACAATTTTAACAGAGATGTAGGAAATGAATGCACAAATAGGACAATTCTTAAAAATTAGTGTGTATAGAGAAGAAAAGTCCAGGATTAAATAAGGTTAAATTGAGATCAAACTCACGAGTTTACAATTTAATGCCCTAGTTCTTAAGAGTGAATTCTTCATTAACACGTTATATCTATTTAATTTTTTGCAAATTATAGGAGACATAGTTATCAAATTCGATCCGAATGTTATCCGATTCGAGCAATGAGTTATGTTTAGAAGTAGAAAACAATTTTAAAAAAAATGCATAAATATAGAGCCGGTTTGAGCCCATTTTTCTTAAGAATACATTTTGATATAGTAGATTAATAAAAAATGGGTGGTTCAAAAATAAGAAAAAATTTTGAATTGTTGTGTAATATTATTTTATTGAAGATTGTGTGGTTGAAAACAAGAGAGAAAAATGTATTCTGAAAATAATGTATGTGCATTTATTTAGGCCATTAAATTGGAGTATTTGTTAGCTATTTGAATGAGTTATAGCATAATTATGTGTGAATTATGTTTATTAGGTACAATTCAATACAAATTGTAGAATTGGAGAAAGAAACGAAAAAGTGCAAAACGAAAGAAATTTAAATTTTGGG
The DNA here is from genome assembly GCA_903798385.1 of Fraxinus cuspidata. Classification (NCBI taxonomy): domain Eukaryota; kingdom Viridiplantae; phylum Streptophyta; class Magnoliopsida; order Lamiales; family Oleaceae; genus Fraxinus; species Fraxinus cuspidata. Next base: position 13,078 of record CAIGRP010103404.1, on the reverse strand, counting down.
GACCTAAGTGTAATTCAATAATTGATTTGGAGCACAAAACGATGATTGAAGATCACTTATGATTAATTGGATACAATTGGAGGTCAAATGAGTGAAATATAGTTGAAATATTTTCACAAATCAATTTTCAAACGAAAAAATTACGCTATAAATTTTTAGCATCAACTTGAAATCCATTTTTCGAATAGCAAATATTCGAATTAGAAAAATTGTACATCTAGAATAATTATATCTCTTTGAGTTATCTTTCCAACTCACTATGAATCATCTCAATCGGATATTGGAAGAGAGTTATGATCAAAATACTGAAAGTTTCTTAGGGATGAATTGATGCTAACCAGCGTGCGCATGGGCAATTCATGGTACACGCATGGAGCCCTATTTTCACGAGAGCCATTTGGTTCAATGGTGCGTGCGCGATAGTTATGCTTGCGCACGCAAGGGGCTGTTTTCACAAATGAATAAGCAATTTCCTTCGTAATTTAAACTCTTTTGCAATTTAAATTAGACATGATTTTGACATATTTTCTACCTCTTATAAACACAAAATAAGAGCTACACATTGAAAAATCCTCTCTTGCCTCTTCATGTACAATAACATCATCAAATTCATCAAGAATAATGGTCTAATTGCAATATTTTGATAAAGAAGATCAAACTCTAGCAAGGAATTGAAGAAAATTACATTAAGATTTTGAAAAATTCAACCTTGTAATTGAATATGAGCAACTTTTACATTCTATCATGATCTAGGTTATATTTTTCTATTACTTTTCTTGTAATTTATTTAAAAGTATGTTAGACTGGATCTGTTTTGTATTAAATGAAGATGAACCCTATTATTATTTATTTTAATTCAAGGCTAGTCATTTAGTTTATTTTTTAATTGTTTGGCCACCAATTAGATAATTAGTTGATTGTTATAGTGTTAAGAAACTCACAATAAATTCAGAAAACGACAAAATTAACATTTGTACAATAAATATTAAGAATAACATTTATCACATGTGCAATCATATACACAATTTAAACATTAATGCATTCTAATAATTCGAATTCGGATTATGAATAGAATACATTCTAATCATTCGAATTCAGCTTAGAAAATGATTCTTGTCGTTGTTAGGATTGATTTAATTTGTCTTGCAAAAAAATTATATATTATAGTTTTATTGATTGTAAAAAATGCATGAACGGAAGTAGATTACAAATAAAAAATTGAAATAGATAGTAATATATAGATTCAAAATCCAAAACAATCATTCATAATTTGATACAAAAAAGTGTTTACCACTTTCATAGATAATTTAGTATACAATCAAATGAAAATCTCTCTTTTGTTTACGTAATTCGAATTTCATACATAACTAATAAATTTAAATTAAATTTATTCCATATGGGATGATACTCTCAATTCATCGAATATATTAATTGTCAACGATTTCATAGCTTGAGGGTTTCACGAATAAGTTTTTGACACCGCTTTCGGGGAATAAAGTTTTTAGTTTAAGTTTATTAGTTTGTATACTATTCAAAATTTTCTTTTATTTTGTTTGAGACTATTCTTTGATCTAATCTCTTTTGTTTATTTTTTAACAGTTTATGCAAGATTCTAAAGAATAAATCGAGCTCCTACCATTGAATCACGTACGTTTGCAAATTTCGCATGAACATGAATCAAACAATGGCATAATCAATAGCTTGAAAGTTAACTCGCTTCTAACTAGAAATTCATTTACTGAATGGAACATTATTTTCACTTTTTTAGAAAAAAAATTTAATATTTATATTAGTTTTTTATATTTCTTCAATAGTTATATAGTGGTAGTTAAATTATTACTCGTTTTCATTTCTATTTCTTATGAAGTTTTGTTTGTTTTAATAAAATATTTAAGATAATATAAAAATATTGTAATCTCAAGTAATACATTTTGATATATACTAGTCAGAGTTGAACGTGCGTTTAAGTACTATAAAAATAATATCTGAAGATAAATATTAATTAAATGAATGTTAATATTAATTAATTGAGAATTAATAATAGGGATATATGCATGAACAATTATTTTGTAGTGTTTATTACAATTTGTAATTGAGGTTCACGTGGTGAAAGAATACAAGTTAAATGAATCTGTCAAATGTACATTAATGATAACTAATAATCGATAAAATAATTCATGAAATAATGTTCAAATGGTTAAAGTTAATACGATACATAAATTAACGTAAATGTTAATTAATTTAGATTATTATAGTCCTTTATGTATACACACAATGAATGTTAAATTATTTATATTAAATTAATATAATTTAATTTTTAATTAAGTGAAATTGAATGCTAATTTAACATATATGGACATAACTAATGAAATGCAATCTTAAATGTAAAATTCTAATTAACTTATAATTAGAATTAATAATAAAAAATGCATAAATTAAAATCAATGTTAACTAAATGAATGTGAATTTTAATTAATTAAGAATTAATACTAGGGAATTCATATATGAACAAGAATTTTGTAACATGTAGTGAAAGCATACGAGTGAAATGAATCTGTCAAATGTACATTTATGGTGACTAAATAGTTATTAAAATAATTCATGATAATCAAATGGTTAAATAAATTAAATACATATTGAAAAACGAAAGTATACAAGTGAAATGAATCTGTCAAATTTACATTGATGGTGACTAAATAGTTGACAAAATAATTTATGATTATATTGTTCTAATGATTAAATAAATAAAATACATATTGAAAAATGAAAAATAAAGTATTATTGAAATAAATTTAATTGTAGTAGAGATAGAATAATTTAAAAAATGACTCTCACTTTGAATCATTTGATGTGATATTTAATATATTATAAATTAGCAGTCAAAACGTAGTCCAAATAATGCGGGTAGCCTAGTGGAAAAGCATAACTTTAACAAGCTAGTATCTCTGTTTTGAAACTCGATAATCCATTTTCTGAATCTTCAAAAAATCTGTTGGACATTTGTAAATTCTCGAAACCCAATTGAACAAACTGGTTCACTGGGTTTCAATGAAACCCATCTGAAAATCGACCATAATAAGTGGGTAAATGGCTGTTCAAGTGTCTACTAATCCAAGTATACTGATAGGACAAGACCAAGTTTTGTTAAACGTTTCCTATAGAACTAACAGATCAATCTACTTTAATAACTTAATTGATTTTCCATATTTTTTGTTAGACAGATTAGTTTGATATGCGTTGACTATACTAGCATCGACACATTTATATTACAATCTTGCTACAGTGACATGCTCAACAACTGGAAGAACACGTGTCAATGCATGATTGGACAATTTGAAAATAATACAACATCCAATCTCGCCATACCACCACACCATGTCACCCACTCCATGTCAGCAATTCCTGACCAAGGAGCATAATTGTTCATATTATCTTTCATATGTAATTTCTGCACGAGCTCGATCACTTCATGGTATCATTGAGTCGCTGACACTTTTGCCTGAATTATTATCATGTCCCTTTGATTGGCTTTGAAATGCTAGCTAGTTCATTTTTTCAACATTACACTTCGAGAGGGAATCATTGTGGAAATGGGGAATTGATCGCCAATACAATAAAATACCTTGCTCATGTTTGGTGTTGACCTTGGTTTCTAAACGATAACGGGGATCAACATATCTCGATTTCACTCATGTTCAAGCGTAAAGCTCCAACACACTTAGACAAATCATTAGAAGTATGTATAGTGGAGGAAATGGTCATTAGCACTCTGATAATCAAATCAATCAACTTTTAAATATATTTAGGTATAGGCTGAACGGAAGATTGAGCTACAAATGTGAAAGAGTACTAGGTATATAAAACACAAGAGTGGACAATATTACTATTGAGTGTATAAAATTACGTTACCTTCAAATGACCCAAGTGTGAGCTTTTATAGTGAAAAATCTGAAGTGGTTATTGTTGGATGAAACGACATGTAGCCTCATCTTGATAGTCGAGGTGTCGCTTCCAGGTATTGCTTCTATAATCCTAGGTTTTGACACATTTAATAATTCAGAAAAATGGCCACCCTATAGTGTAGGCTTGACATCGACAAGTTGTCTGAACAGTGTTTGTTGTAGAGATATCAAATCAATCAATCACTCGAGATCTTAAACGGAAGATCTTTTGAAATAGGGTGAAGTAAGAAGATTAATTTTCATGTAAAGGGACTACTCGCTTCGGATTTGTTCTGTAGCAAGTCATGACACCTCACCTTGATCATGTAGGGTTGGTCTCTATATGACACCTGGTTAAGGTGAACCATCACTTCGATTACCTACTTAATGGCATCGATTAGGCTAGATGGGATAGTGACGTGAAGTGCGGACTTGGGTTGCTTCGTTAACTGGCCTTCACGTGGACTATATTTGGAGCCTCGTCGGATAAGGACATTTGGCACAGTTATAAATAATATTTTTATTAAAAAGTTATGGATCTCATGAAATGTTTGATTAAAATTAATTTTTAATTTTGATTTACAATTTTATCATTGTTTTTAGCTAAATCAAAAGGGACCTTGTGTAATCTTGTCCACTAAAATAATTTCCAATTTGTTGTTAAAATCACCCTTTTAACATCCCAACAATCAGCTCAATGCGATACACGAGTTTGGGCATGGTCGTGGTACTTTTGAACTAGCGAAGCCCATATACTGCAATGGCCCAACAGTTGAGTTGAAGAAACATAACAAGAATTTTGGGGACAAACTTTAATAAATATATAAAATAATATATGTTGTAAATGGTATGTTATTGGTGGATGATAATTGTACCCCTAACGCCATATAATATGTATATCTAATTCTTCCCTATAAATATAAGGCATTGGTTCTCATTATAATACACACATGTCTATTTAATTTTATTCTCTCTTCTCCTTTTCTCTATTTTCATAACACGTTATCAGCACAATAAATTAATTTTTCAAAGTTTAGTGAATGTAGTAATTTTTTTTAAACATAATCATCTACCACATGTACCGAAATTAATTTGGCGAAATGTGAATTTTTTTTTTAATATACACATACATCATAACGGTGCAAACTTGCAGTTAGATTCTAACTTGCCTTTTCAATTCACATCTATTTACGTGTCTATATAGTATTTAGTCCATTTATGTTTACTCAATTCATGTATGTAAATATGCATGATCTATGATTTATGTTTTCTGTACAATCTTTATGATTCATGCCTATACATAAAATCACGTCTTTGAATTAATCGTATGAAGTCGAATTCACCAATTTCTGCTTAATCACATATTTTCGAATTAATTCATATTTATATAAAATGCCATCATGATTTTGGCATTAATAAATATTTTTATGCGTAAATATTCAATAGTATGCTCCTTAACGTATTTCATTGAATGTATTTCATTCTACAATATTCTACCATTAAATTCAAGATATGAAGATTTTTTTTTCCTAATGCATGTTTGGAAGATTTTTTTACTAATATATTTTTTGTAATTAATTTTTCTATATAAATTCATATTTTGTCTATATGGTAATTAAATATTTTTAGATATTCTTATATAAACTTTAAATTAATAAATTTATTATGTTGTTGCTCTTNATGCATGTTTGGAAGATTTTTTTACTAATATATTTTTTGTAATTAATTTTTCTATATAAATTCATATTATGTTTATATGGTAATTATATATTTTTAAATGTTCTTCTATAAATTTTAAATTGATAATTTATCATATTATTGCTCTTAAAGTAGCATAATTAATATTTCAAAAGAATATTAATCATAGATCTATCTATTATAAATAGTTTGTTGTTACTCCTGAAGTAGCACAACATTATAATTAATATTCCTGAAAAATATTACTTACTCTAGAACAGTATGAATTATAATTTTTCAGAAGAATATTGACATGTGGTTCATGAAGAAACATAACTCTGTAAATATTATATTATCATAGAAAATATACTCTTGAAGAGTTAATATTTTCTAAATAATAATTTATTATTGCTCCTGAAGTAGCACACTATTATTTATGTTTTAGTTATATTTTGCTTGCTCTCGAAGAGCATAATTAAAAATTATGTTTTACTCCCGAAGAGTAAATTTTTACACAATTTATCATTTTAAATAATAATATGTTATTGCTCCTGAATAGCATGACACTACAATTCCAGTATTCCAAAAAAAAAAAAAAATTTTGATATATTGCTCCAAAAGAAGCAAAAATAATATATATCAGTATTCTTGAAGAATACTGTATTATGTTCCTAAAGAAGCACAAATTTATACATAATGATATTTTAGAAGAATGTTATGATTAATTTAAATATATCGATATTCCTGAAGAATATTGTTCTATTATTTGTGAATAATCATAACTAGGTATATATCAATATTCCATAAGAATATTATTTTGATATTATTAAAGAATGAATACTGGGTAATGTAGGAGAATAAAATTTTACTATTGATAGTATTCTCTACTAAATTAAAGAGAAACATGCTAAGTTTCTAGAATGTGTGGTACAATTAAAATAAATACTATATTGAATCAGAAGTTCAATTTGTTTGGCAAGACCAACTAGATCATCACTGGATCAATAATGATGCGAAATGAGAATTCAAATGGACATTTAACAAAGAATTCAATCCAAAGAATTCATATTTGATATTTGTTCCCTTTATTGAAAATTGGTCATTGATCGTTACTAGTTAAATAATGACTGAATTCCTTATATTTCTGAAAATTAATTATGGTGATAAATGGGGCCCCGTCACCTTCCACGTTGACCATCTAGATATTATTTGTATCTAATCGATTTGATAAAAATATTAGATGATTGTATGGTGTTAACAACCTGAAGTTTGCGAAAGTGATACTCAAATTATGAGCATAATTTTCAGATTATACAATTAAGACGGTGTGTCTTTTTAATACTAGTAATCCTAAATCTCAACTTTTCAATAAGTGTTAGCTGAGATGTCGATAGAAGATTTAACATTATTGTTTGTTAAACGCCTCCAATTAATTTAGTTGAGAACCAGATACTTCCCATTTCAATTTTATAACTTGACTTATGGTCAGAGCCTAATTTTTCCATCAAATTATTTTGATAGTGCGGTATATGTAAAATTTATCCATCACAATGCACTGAGACGGAAAGTAAAAAATGTGGAGAATAAATGCGTAGTATGAACCCTTATTCCAAATGGGTGATACTTTATAACTCGGTAAAAATGATTGTCAATTTGATTTGACAATTCTCTTAGCATTAGGGGGAAGAAGAATTAAGAAGCTGGAAATTATATACAAATACATCATTATCTAAATTCTCGCAAAAGACAATTTGAACCAGAAGTTCGAAAGATAATTCATTTAGATGCATTTACTGACCAAAGACATTAACAATCTCACACATCAGCTTTAAATATTGCAACTCGAAGTGACTCCTAGAAGGACAATTCCTTGATATCATATTTGATAAATTTATGGCACGCCAAAGCATGATGATATTCGATTCTATTACAAAATCCTCCAAATGAAAATAGAGCAATTGGTAAAGATGGTCTTATTAATGAGGTATATACTCTTAATGAGTATTTAGATATAACATATTATAAAACCACAGAAGAGGTTCAAGTACCTGAAATAATGAAAATTGAGATGTCTCAATAAGTTATGTCATAATGGAAAAAGAAATAAAATCGAAAAAGATAAGAAAATATTGTCGACAACACTTTTGAACATGATGTACTGCATCATATTATAAATAACGATGAATCGAAATAAATTCGTTGAAATATATCGATCGAAGAAATGATTGGTCAAATTAAATGATGCGATCGGACTAAAATTTAGTAGAGAAACCTGATGTTTCTGTACGTGATCATAGTAAATTTGAACTTACTAGAGAAACCTGAAACTTATGAATCTACAGTCTGAACACCTAAATATGTATACTTACGCTAAATGAATATAGAAAAAGTAAAGTGTAATATGAAATGTATGAATCTTTATAATGAATTTCGCGAAATTTTGTGTAAATAAATAAAATATCACATGGTGGATGTAATCGCAAGTCTCTAATTTATTAGTATGACAATGCATGAAATTTGACATGCATATAATAAATTTGATTGTAGCCAACTTATCTGGCATAGCTATTCATGTTACGTTGAAAGATTTTAATATGCTTGAAGCATATAAGTCAAGTAATATTATCATGAGGAAGAGTAAACACGCGTTGTACTCTTTTTTTCTTGACTGAGGTTTTGTCCCATTGGGTTTTTCTGACAAGGCTTTTAATGAGGTAATTTTTGTGGCGTATTCAAAAGAATAAATGTACTCTTTTTTCCTTCATTAGGATTTTTCTCACAGAATTTTTCCTAATAAGGTTTTAACAAGGCATATTCTTTATGTAATGAATGTCTATAACCTAAAAGACATTTACCCGTAAAATAATACTCTGATATATATGAGACTCCTCAAGAAATCAACAAGAGCTATTTTTCGAATCACCATATTACTGCAGTCATCAAGTTTTGTCCATCTGAATTTTTTGAAGACATGCAGTACAAGATATAAATATTGAAGACATTAACATACAAGACATGGATCACTTGATACAGGAATTGAAATCAAGGGAAGTAGCTATACTCTTTTTCCTTCGATCAAGTTTTATCCTACTGAATTTTCTTGACAAGATTTTAATAAGGCAATAGTTTATTACTCTTCATATTTGTATTCTTTATTATTGGCATTATTTTTAGTGTATTATAATTAGAACCAAAGCCCTATATTTATAGGGAAATATTAGGGATACATATGGTAATAATTTCTAAGGCTACAGTTGTACAATTGTTATTCACAAATAATTTACAATTTACAACACTCCACCTTGAATGACACATTACAAAATATCTATCATCTTGATACATTATTTGGCAAAAATTCGATGGGACAAAAATGCCAACAACAAAGAATACAAATATGAAGAGTAATAAACGGTTGCCTCGTTAAAACCTTGTCAAGAAGTATGCGTTGTAAATAGTAAGTTTATTATTAAATAACAATTGTACCCCTGTAACCCCTCGTTAAAACCTTGTCAAGAAGTATGCATTGTAAATAGTAAGTTTATTATTACATGACAATTGTACCCCTGTAACCCTAAAAATTATTAATATTATATCACTAATCATTCCCTATAGATATGTGACTTTAGTTCTCAATAAAATAAACTCAAATCTATTGTCTTCTCTCTTTTGCTCTCTAGTTTATAGTATGTTATCAGCACAATTCTTTGAAAATTAAAGTGAATTAGTTAGAAGGTAATAATTTTTGTAAGTATAGTCTTTCATCATGTGTACCGAATTCAATTTGGTGATATGTGAATTTTTTATATACATAATATGCATAAATCCCCAGTTTTTGTATATATATACATGTGAATTTTTTATACATATATATTACGTCTGCCGCAATCAGTACCTTTTGATTCATGCCTTTAATTCATGCTTTTTGATACGTGGAACTCACGCCTTTAACTTCTATATATGTGATATTCATTTTGAAGTTATTCATCTAAAATTATTCATGCATTTAACTTCTATATATGTGAATTCACGTGTTGGTATTTTTTGCATATTAGTAAAAGATTTAGTCAATTTTGATAACTTCTATACATGAAGATTTATTTTCCTAATGCATGTTTAGTAATTATTATTTTTATATAAACTCATATCATATATGTTTGGCAATTAATTTTTATATCATATCCTAAGTGTTTGGTAATTAATATTTTTAATCTGATTGAATTTTTTAGATGTTCTTTTATAAATTTTAAATTGATAATTTATCATATTGTTTCTTTTGAAGTAGCACGACATTATAGTTAATATTTCATAGGAATATTACTTATATATTTGTCTATAAAATATTGTTGTTCCTAAAATAGCCTAATATTATTTACATATATTTTAATTAGATTTTACTTGCCCCCGAAAATCATAATTAAATCTAACAGAAATCATATTTTTACCCTTGAAGAGTAAATTCTTATATAATTTATTATAATAATATGTGATTACTCCTAAAGAGAATGAAATTATAATTTTCAACATTACAAAAGAATATTGATCTATTACTTTTGAAAAAGTAATAATAAAATATAACGTATAGTTGAAGTAGTACACATCTCGAATAATATATATCTCATGTGTTCCTGAAAAAATACAAATTAAATAACTCAATGTTGAGTTGTAATTTTTAAAGAAAATAATTTTCTATACAATTAATATTTAATAAGATTATTAATTTATCTCTATTGAAGAGTACGAATTATAATTTTCAATATTTTAAAAGAATATTGACATATTATTCTTGAATAAGCAATAATAAAATACAACGTATTCTTGAAATAGCACATGTTTAGAAGAATGTATCATTTTAAATTCATGTTAATCCTTGAAAAATATATAACCAATGTCATGAGCACGTTGATAGTTTGACTACTTGAATGATATATGATTATATAATGTTTAATCATACTTTTCGAAATTAAATAATTGAATTATAGTTTATATTGAACCAGAAGTTCAATTTGACTTTATTATTCAATTGGGCAATCACTGGATCAACAATGTTGTGAAATTAAAAATTCAAATGGATATTCAATGAAGAACCAGAAGATTCTTCAATCCAACAAAATTATACACGATGTTTGTTCTCTTTCACCAAAAATTGATCATTAATCATCACTAGCTAAAATAAGGATTGAATTCCTTATATTTCTGAAAATTTAATTGGGGGTGATAATGTGCCCCATTATCCTTCACGTTAACCATCTAGATATTATTTGTATCAAATAGATTTGATACATATACTAGATGACTGCATGATCTTCGCAACTTGAAGTTTACGAAATTAGTGTTTGAAATTTAAATCTTGGGCATAATTTTCAAATTACAATCAAGACTGTATGTCTTGTTAATGCTAGTGAAGTGTTAGTAGGGATATCGATAAATTGTTTAACACTATTGTTTGTTAAACGTCCCAATTAATTTAATTGAAAACAAAGTAATTCACATTTGGAATACTATGATGTATCATGCCAACATCAAGTTCTTCATATTATAATTGGCTTATGGTCAAAGTTTGATTTCATCATATAATTATTTGATAGTGAAATATATATATATATATAGTGTGTAGTTTGAACTCTTATTTTAAACGGGTGATATTTTATAACGCAATTTGTTGATTGTCCATTTGATTGGACAAATTCTTTCTGCATTAGAGGGAATTAAGAAGTTTGAAATAATGTATAAATGCATCATTATTTAAATTCTTGCAAAAGACAATTTGAACCATAAGGTTGAATGATAATTCATTTAGATACATTTACTGATCAAATATATCAACAATATCTCACATATTAATTTTAAATTCTTCAACTCGAGTTAACGTTCTTGACGAAAATTAATTAATATTATATTTAATAAATTTATAACATGCCTAAAGCATGATGATATTCAATTCTAATATAAAAATTTTTCAGACGAAAATGGAGCAACTAACAAAGATAACCTCATTAAGGAGGCATATACTCTTATCTGTATTTAAACATAACAAATTATAAACCCATAAAAGGTTCTGGTACATGAAAAAATAAAAAATGAGATATCTCAATAAATTATATCATTATTGGAAAAGTAATAGAATCGAAAAAGAAAAAGTTGTCAACAATACTTATGCATATGATATCCAGCATCATATCATGAATAAGGAGGAATTGAAGTAAATTCGTTGAAACATATTTATCGAAGTAATGATTGGTTAAATAAAATGGCACGATTCAAGTAAAATTAAATTTACTAGAGAAACCTGATTTTTTTTTTAAACTATAGTATGAGCATTTAAACGCGTATACTTATATGAAATGAAAATGGAAAAGTTAAAGTCATAATATAAAATGTATGACTCTTTATACAATGAATTTTTGGAAGACTTGTCTAAATAGATTAATTATTATGTGATGAATGTAATCATAAGTCTCTAACTTGTTAGTGTGAGAATGCATGAAATTTGATATTCATATAATAAATATGAATGCAGTAAACTTATCTTATATAAATTAGTTTTATTCCTTACGAATTTAATATGCTTGAAGCATAATTTAAGTGATATTATCAGGATGAGAAGTGAATACGCATTGTACTCTTTTTACTTGATTATTTTGTCACATTAGATTTTCCTAGTAAAGTCTTTAATTAGATAATTTTTGTGGCGTATTCAGAATAATAGATGTACTAGGATTTTTCCCACAATTATCTATCCATGACATCCACGCGCTTTTTAGCGAGTAGTCACTTCTTCCTTTCTTACAATTATAGCAAACAACAGTTTCACAGGCTTTCTGGTAAAGAACAGCTACTCATGTGAGTGAACTGAACTGTACACAGCCCTTCAGATCCGATCCAATCCGATCCGGTATTCTCCCACCAATATGGTGTTTCCACCACCTCCTCCGTCTCAATCGCCGCCACTTTAAACCGCCGCCAATGTCATCACCCTCCGAACCATTCCGTTGGCACTACGCCGAGTTCGACGACAGCAACTTCCAAATCCGCGGTCGCACTCTCTTTTTCATACTGGTACTCTTTTCAATCATCCTCTTAGTCACTCTCCTATTCCTTTACGCCAGGTGGATATGTCGATACCGCGGTCGTCCTCCTCAGCCTTCCGCGTCCCACTTTGTCCACGCGCCACCGCCTCCTCCGCCACAGCAGGGGCTGGACTCAACGGCAATTAATAACTTGCCGATTATTTCGTACATGGGATCGGGATCGAGTTCTGGGAATTTTGTCGATTCAGAGTGTTGTATTTGCTTAGGCATTTTTGAAGATGGAGATGAAGTCAAAGTGCTGCCTCGCTGTCACCACTGCTTTCACTCGGACTGTGTGGATAAGTGGCTCACGACTCAGTCGAGTTGCCCGCTTTGTCGTGCTTCTCTCCGAGTTGACTCTGCTGTTTGACTCGTTTGTTTTATTTATTTTGT
>CAIGRP010103399.1:0-36420 GCA_903798385.1 Fraxinus cuspidata | reverse complement strand
CGTAATCTTTTCAATCTCGTTAACACTAACATTTATTTAATCTATTTTGATAAGCAGGCCAACTAGCACAGACACTCTCCATCAAGATCATACTACATAATCTACATTAAAAAAAATTTAAAAACCTTAACATTATCATGTGCGTAATCTATATAAGTTGATTCAACATCAACCCGATCAAAAGACAAAAATGCATATCTGAAAGGTGTCATTAGATAAAAGAAAAAATATATAAACTTTATGGATTGGCAGGTTTTTAGATATCAACACCAAATAAATTACAAGTACAACTTAAATTTGAAGATAATTTCTCCATATTTTGAGTTCCTTCTCGCAACCAAAACAATGTTCCAATTTTCAAGATCATGCGTACAGTATTAACTATGAAATCTGTTTCTTGGAAATTGATGTGTAGCAAACCTATCGTTAATATTTCATGAACTACTTCAGTATTAAATGGTCAAATGCAGGCTCATAAAAACATTAAGTACTAAAACATAGGTAATTAAATAGAAATAATAGCTGTCATGTTGCAAACCTGTCATTAACATTTCATGAACTACTTCAGTATCACACAGTCAAATGCAAACTCATAAAACATTAAGTACTATAGACACAGGCTGAACATCGCCATAAGCAATAAGCAAGTGTTACACTGATTGCAATGAACGCAACGATAGGGTCATTACCTCTCCCTCCGCTCTTGAAGGCTCCTCATCTGCTCCTTGTAATGTTTCTCTATATACTGCTTCGCAGCCTCGACCTTCTGCTTAGTTGCATTTGAAGGTGTTTCCTCATTCACCGGCATTTTTGACACTTCCTTCCCATTACTTGTAGGTTCCTTTTTCTTGCTAGGAGGCTTGCGTTTCTCTTTGAAATGGAATAACTTTTTGAACCAACACCTGGCAGTCTCCATTTACCTCGGCCTTTTTTCTCGCCAAAGCTCAAATAACAACTACCTGGTACAAATCTGCACTCTTATATATGACTTTCTTTAATCAGAAAGCACCAATATCATTTACAGAATCAAAAAATATCAAAGCACTGAAAAGAGACCAATTTATAAGCTCTACATTAAAAACAAACAAAACATTATCAATTAATGCAGGACAAAAGTCTTTTTAGTAGCCACCAAACTTTGTTAGGTAGCCAACTAGAGGACAATTCTATATCACAACTTACAAATTTTCATTTCTGACTGATTTTCATATCCAATTTTCAAATGCACATCAATATAAGCGCAGTATATTTCTAATCTCAAATCAAACTTATTCTCAAAATTATTTCTACCTCACCCCCATAAACAAAAGAAGATCAAAGAGTACAATATATTATAAGTTGACAAATATTATAGTACGCCAAGAAACAAGAAGCAATTACGTGAAACGAAAATAATTCTGCATTCTCGAAAGGTAAAAGATCTCAACTTTTCACTAAACTGCCAACAAAGTAGTAATATTACACATTGACTCTCATAAACTAGCTCCCCGGAAAAAGAAGAATGCCCACCCCCACCGGCTACCCCCACCCATCAAAAGTGAACAAAATTGTATAATTTAAAAAATAGAGAACCCTCATGAGAACCATTAAATTTCAACACATCAAACCGATCCATAAGAACCTTTTTCCAGTAAAAAAAAACAATTCAAGAAACCCGAAAGTCTGTTAACCATTATTTCTCCGATCAAATCCGAAAAAAAAATATATGAAGAGATAGAGATGGTGTTTGTACCGATGAAATCCAAATTCGCATATGGAATTGAATTGAATAGCTAGTGTATTGCAGTATCGTACGGTGCCAATAACAGCACAATGAATTTTAAAAACCCTATAATTGAAGAAGAAGACTACTTTAATGTCCGTTTTATGCTGTGAAAGCATCATTCGACATTAGTACAGGAACGCAGAGAGAGATTTCTCTTTCAATTGCTTTATTTAGCGATGGAAAACCTTTTCCAAATTAAAAATTCAACGGTTGGTTTTATTGCTTTTACTGGTTTTATATATAATTATATGTATTTGCTAATTATGGTTGCCGTACTTTCATTTAATTAATTATGTCATGACAGATTAACCACATGTTTTTCGAGATAAATTTTAAACATCAATCTAAATGATGTTTTGTGATAAATTTAATGAGATGTATAATTTATTTTATATTATTGTTACATAGACTGATATTTTAACATTAGTGTTACTGAATAAATTGCTCACGTAGAAATTAAGATATTTTTTTCCTTTCTTGAACATTTTACTATCTGGGATTTGGGAAGGTCTCAAATTTGTTTCTTTACACAATTTACGTATTCATAGGTTTGATTCGCTATTACAACATGGTGATTAAAGACCAAAAACTTGTTCCGTGTTACATAAAGTTCTCTAGTACACAATATCTCCGTCATACTCTCTTCTTTTCAATTATTAGTTATTAGTTTTATTTGGCACAAGGTTAATAGTCGCTCATGCTACTTTTAGACATATTTCGTTCTACTGTTTAATATTTTGTATTCTTAAACTATTGAGATACGGGTGATATTGTAATTTCACCATGTAATACCTAAAGATGTGATGCGCAAGGTTCATGATGCATTAAATATAAACAACTTGTTTTCTGAATTTAGCATAATTTAGTTTAATTAATTACCCAAAATTATATTTCACGTGATTTTATTCAATATTTTCTAAGTCGCTAGTGCCTCCAATGAGAAATACCCACTTTTAATTGTATTACATGCTTAATTGTTAAGAAGAAAACGATATCATTAAATTAGATACACCGTCGTTGTAATATTTATTCTAGAAGAAAATATAAATTAAATAAGTGAATCGAGTTAACTCGAAACGTTTTTAATTTATATTTTGGTTATGATTTGAATTAATTTTGCCATAACATATCTTGTTCAGGGCAATGCATCATTGCCCGGCGAGCTACATGCGCTTCCATGAAGATATTTTAATCTGCTCAATTGAACTATACACATTTTTGTATTAAGTCAAATGTGGGTTTATGTTAACAAAATAGTAAATATTCCAACATTTAATCGACTTACAACAACAACAACAACAACAATAATAATAATAAACATGAACTAATTGACCTACATAAGTTGAGTAAGCATGATTGAAAAATTATCTTAAGTTGCGAAAAATTTTATTGTATCAGATTTAACCTCGCAAGAAGCTTGACACTAATAGCTCATGGACTTCGTCATTTTAGCAAACTTTCTCATATTATTATAATAATTATGTACGGATTATAAATGAAAAAAAAAGGTTAAAATATTGAAAATCAATATCTAATTTGAGTACTAGGGTGTTTTTTACAAAAACATGGATCATTTGACTTTTCACGCCAAATTCGAAGACCTGTGCAAATTGACAGACGTGAATTGTCAACCTTCAGAAGTTTATATTCTACATTTCATTTGTTTTCACTTTTATTGTATGAAAAATAATACTTTCTCATTTATTGCTTTTGTACATTTATACGGTAGGAGAATCCTAGTCATCATTGACATTTCTTGGTGGAGCTTAAAAACTCACTAATCGTGTGTGATGTCTTTGATTAAAAAAATAAAAAAGGAAAAAAATCAGAATGAGAATAAATGTTTCACAAATGGGAATTTGACACGTTTACTTTTTGACACGGCAAAAATTAACCATTTTTTTTAATCTAAATGGTGATTACTTTTGGTCATGTATTTTTTTCTAAAAAGAAAGTGAGTGTAACAATTATTACGTGAGGCCTATAATTTATTATGCCGAACCACAAAATAATGGACCAATGTTATAAACACACCAAGGCATGTGCTTAGACAAACAAAATTTTACTTTTTAAGTGAAGAAATTTGACATGATATTTGTTAATCAGATGCATCATGCGTGTGTGTACATAACTCAGTTACTTCAATAAAAAATTGGAGCAATTTTAATAAAATAATTCAATATAATATTTGTTAGGCATTTGTCAACATGAGGAGCTCAAACGTCACACAAATGGCATAGGTTTGGAGAAGTGGATCATATAGCGAAAATAAAACTTGAAGACGAATATTAGGCTCAAATTTCGAGAACTATTATTACACTTCTTCCGCATGTATAGCTAGCCATGTAGGAATATGAGTGCTAAGTTAGTAACATTTGCCAACTCATTCTAAATCTCTTAGAGGCCACACGCAATCAATAAATCTTGCACGAGCCATGGGCACCTCGCTTGGGTCAATAAGCCTCGTTCATATGTGGAGCATCATTGAAGAGCGCATTTGTAGAATTCATAAGGTTGGATGTCAAATATGCAAGTAGGGCCCTCAAAGTTGGCTCACTTATCGACGAACCTCCAAAATGGACGATGGCGCCCACTCCACTCCATTCCACTCCACCCCACCCCCCAACTCCGATTGTAAAGGTTGTAGCATGGACCCACAAGATCTTTCCAAATAGGGTATAAATCTTCCAACATCTTTATTCTGCCTCATGAGTTACCTTATTTGAAGGTTAGGGAATAATCGAGTACTCTTGTGTTGACGTGCGGAATAGTCTACTATCTCGTGTAAAATAATTGTTACAAAAGACAAAATAAAATTGTTATGACTTGTTATTTAGGGACTGCCACGTGACAGTTAAAAAACTAAGCTGTGGGACCATATCACACAGAACCGCCTTCACTCACTCTATATACTTATCTGAGGCCCCTTTTCTGAGACACATTTCATTCTGAGGCGCCTCATGGATCCTAGGCTCTACGACTCCTGACGGCCCACGTGCAAAGATTGAGCTTATAATGAAGATCTTTTCCGAATGATTGATGTGAACTGTGTAAAAAGTGTATTTATGTCATGTCTTGTCAATATAAGAACATTAAATATTTTGAAAAGCTAAGAAGGTCAATTAGATAGTTAGGACTTGATGTTTTGGCTGAGGAGATGAGGCAACATATAATTTGATCCAAGGGACACCATTCTATTTGTAACACTATAAAATCCCCCGTCATGTAATAATTAGGGACTAATGCAATTTTCATACACTTGAAACAACATATTTATACTCTCATTGACTCGTGACAATTTCAGATTTAGTTTTTCACGATTGATTATTATTACACAATCATGTCACTAATATCTTGCTGGAACCCGAACGGAAACGTTTCGTGTCGTTGAGCTACTCCCACGTCGAATTTCGGAGTGATCTAGACCGTTGATCCGTCTTTACGTGTTGGGTCTAGCTTGCGCACGCACGAGTGAGCTCGACATCCGTTGGCAACATTTTTTTAGGTCAACAAAAATAATTGATAGTGATAGATCAAATGTTTGAGCGACACGTGTCAAAAGATAAAAAATTGTGACCTTAAATAAATACTCTAGACCTGATCAAATAAAATGAATACACTAAAAAAAAATGTCAAATTATTTCTGTCACACTCATATATATTTTTTGACAACTGACTTGATCGTTAAAGTACAAACTGCCGCCTAACCATCCATTGGGACGATGACCTTTGTATGCTAATAATGTCCAAGGGTACTAGTAACACATGTTAAAGGAGAAGTGACAAGATATTTGTGGATAATTGAATTACTCAGATTTAAATGTCAACAATACCATAGCCAACGAATTTGCTAAATTTAAGTCTCATCTCCCTCCATTATAATTTTTTGCATATTTTGCTTTTCATGACAAAATATATATACTATTCCTGCATAAACAAGCTCATCGAAATGTAAATGTATTCTTCTTTGAAATCGTAAAATCTTAGATCAAAATGTTTAATATTGAATTTAGATCAGTTTCAATAGGGATTTTTACCTTAAAATCATATTTACTATAAGGTACTCGACAATATTCAACAAAATAATAAATTAATTTTTTTTTCCCTTAATGCTATTCAAAAAGCATCCAATTCAGCGTAAAAACCATCTAATAAATGCGATACTATAAAAGATTAAAGTTATTTAGATAGTTGAAAGTAAAACAATATTTTTAAATTTACATCGATTCTCACAACTTTTGTTAATCAATTCTTTTTTCTCTTATTAAAAGAGCTTGAATACTAAATAAATAAATAATTGATTATAACTTTTTTATTAAAATAAATAACAAAGAAAGAAAACGAAACACATTATTGTTTTATATACCAAACTGAAAAACATACATACCCTTGAAGTCCCCCGAGCAACTGAGACATGAATGACACGTGGCATGGCGATATTAATTTGCGAGTTTTCATCCACCCCTTTCCCAAGTTGGATCTTTTTCATATTTCTTAGTTCAACGCTGTGTAAAGTCAAAGTAATAGTCAAATTAAACATTTTTTTTGTCCGTCTTCAAAATTAAACTCTTTACAGATATTCATTTTTAATCAAATATTTACAAAATAAAATATTTTACGGGTAAACTTAAAACACTTCCTTACTTTTAATCACGTATTCTCCAAAAAAATACTATTTAAAACTCTATTTTTTTAAAATAATGGTCATCAAACAGGAGTTTAAAGTCCTATTTGACAATTATTATTTAAAAATTCTTTAATTTTAAATTCATTTTCAACCATACATTTAAACACTTAAATATTTTGCATGTAAACTCAATTTTTTTTTTAATTTTTTGACTACACATTTTTCAAAAAATCGCTATTCAAAATTTTATATTTTCAAAATAATCATCATTAAACATGGCTTAAATAAGAGTAACTTTATTCATAATCAGTGGAAGCATCTGGCAAGCTTCATTCATATTGAGAATTTTATAATCAACGAGCGAAGATTTGTTTATTTTCTTTAAATTGAAGNTTTTTTTTTTTTTTTTTTTTTTTTGTGTGAAAATGAATTTTGTAATAATGATTTTTCATAATGTGTACTTAAAATGTAATGAAAAGTTTTGACTTTACATGCAAAAATTTTTTATTGATAGAATATATGATTGAAAAAAATGAGTTTTTAGAAAATGGATCTCAAACGGACTTAATACCCAGAGCTAAGAGATCTCTTTTCCATTCTACTCGTAGATAATCAAAATATAATAAATTTGACAGTTATAGACAAAGTCGAACATGAATATTCTTGATTAAGCTTTGATTTCAAATGTATCAGTTAGTTAATAAGATGCCTTTCTTGATCATTGTGTCTAAGAAATTTGATGTTGCTGTAATTTTAGCGGAATCACCATTTGATATTTAGTGAAAAGATTTGGTTGCATGAAGAATTAATTAAATCCTTGTTTGATCCCCATTATTTTTAAAATACATTTCTCTCACTAGCTCCTTTTCAACTACACATTCTTGATTCTTCAATAAACTAATATTATTCGTCAAATTTTTTCTTATTTTTAATCACACATTCTCCATCAATCTACTATTCCAAAATATATTTTTAACCAAATAATGGAGCTCAAACAAATGCTAAGTTTTAGTAAACTTTTTTTTCAATATATTGTCGTATGTTTCAAAATATGTATTTATCCTTAGGTAAAGAACAATAATTTATTGTTTTGTATGTATACAATTACTAAACTGGACATTGATTATTGTTATTGTTATTGTTGTAAAATCTATTTTTACTTTTATAAAAAATAATATAATTAATTATTTTTCTAAGAGTATATATTGACTATAA
Source organism: Fraxinus cuspidata (assembly GCA_903798385.1). Classification (NCBI taxonomy): domain Eukaryota; kingdom Viridiplantae; phylum Streptophyta; class Magnoliopsida; order Lamiales; family Oleaceae; genus Fraxinus; species Fraxinus cuspidata. Next base: position 28,813 of record CAIGRP010103399.1, on the reverse strand, counting down.
TTATTTTTAAATGAAAAAAAATTAATATATATTTAATATCAAATTTTACAATTTAAAGCATAGTCCAGAAGTAGAAAATGAATTAACTTAATTAATTAGGAGTAAAATTGACACTTTAATTTAGATAATTGAAGAAGTTAAAAGCAGGATATGAAGAATTACCATTTTGCCGTTTTTCAAAATTTGTTGTCAAAAGGTTCAGATTATTCTATAATCAATTTTTTAAAATTTACTAAACACCTAAAACAACTTCTGGTTATTTAAAAATTGGAAGTTGTGCTTTAAAATAAATCCCAAATGGAGCCTAAAGGTGTCCTAAATTTTACAAGACAACAGATTATCCATAAATAGTAATTTTATATGAGCGATATTTTTGTTTCCAATTATATCTAGTATTGCATATCAAACATGAAATTGAATGGGACGTGCGACTTATCAACCTCACACTCCATTAATTTTTAAATCAAAATCTACTAAAAATTTAATTTTTATCTAAATCAAACAAGAACTTAATAGGGTGGTTCGTCCAAATCAGACATTAGAAGGAAAGAAAAAGATTATGCACATAATTGTCATACAATAAACTTGACAAGGCAAAACATTTATTCTCCATAAAATTATAGTGTCAACTTGAAATGGACATCTATTAATGACTTGAAAATCTGAAAATGGATAAGATTTTGTGCGCAGTGCCCCCACAAATGATTCAACTTGAGTTTCCCTCAAATTAAAGGAATTATGGGGACCATTATTAAGCCACTTGGGGTGGAGTGGACTATACAAAAGGAAAAGGTTATCATATGGAAACTAGCTTTTGAATTTACTTCACTGGATTACACTAATTGAAATTGATTATCAGGGCTGTTATACTAATTGCATAATTTCCATTTGTCCCCAACAATTTAAATTATAAAAAAAATTATTATTTTTGTATGTAATACAGTTCAATATAATACAATACTACCTATTAAACTTGCACTTACTGCTGTAGATAATTTATGAAGTTTTGTTGAATTTCATCCCTAAATCTAATAACCATTCATTATTGTGTTTAATATATAGACATGACATGAGCAGATAATACGATAAATAATTTTCTAGTTTTTCATTTTTCCTTATTGTCGAGTTTTGTATATTTACGATGATGCCACCAATATTATAGAGCTTTGGGATGAAATTGATTTTCAAACTAATTAAATGATTTTACATAAGGTTAACTAGTAACTTTTGTAGGTTTCAATGTTTCTAGTCAAAAGGACAAAGGTAGAGGGTGCCCTAACTTTAGCAATCTTTCGATAATATTATACCTAAAAAGTATGCAAAACTCCATACAGTGATTTTATCATATTTTAGTTATGTATATAATAAAATTATTTATAAATACTTATATATTCTTGTCATTTTAATTATTTGTAACTTTGTAAATAAAATTATTCTCTTCATCATTTCTTGAGTAGAAAAATAATTTCTCTTATGTATTCGCTATATATTTCTTTCAGCTTTAGTTTATAGTTTATAATAGATATTAAAAAGAAAATATTTTTAGTAATCATGGCCTTCCTTTGTGCTGAATCACGTCGTCCAAAAAAATTGAATATTATTTAGCTCCTATATGAGCTCCATTCTTTAAAAAACTCATTTTCAATTCTACGTTTTTCCAATATAATAATTTTATTCATAAACCCGAAACTTTTTTCTACATTTTAACTATACATTTTCCAAAAAAAAAATCACAATTACAAAATCTATTCTTCTAGAAAATGGGGCTTAATGTTTCTTTGGAAGAGATTATTTTGAAGTAAAAAATATTTCTTTTGAAGAATGTATAGTTAAAATGTAAAAAAAGTTATAGGCTCATGTACAAAATTATTTATTAAAAAAATTGTATAATTTAAAAATAAATTTGGAGAGAGATAATTTTTAAATAAGCTATGCGAAGTAAATACTTAAATCATATCAAAACCTAGTAATCATCCCTTTGATGGGTACATATCATCCTCTTTTTCCATCACTACATTAAAAGAAGGGAACAAATTTTCCTACTATGTTCTTGACTTATGTTGCATTTTAAATTGTTGGACTTTGGATCCTATGTCACTCAATTAGTGAGTTAATAACGGGCTCATTGAGTTGCAAGTGAGATGTGAAAATGTTAAAGGATCTTAAATCTAGTTCAAGAGGTCTAAATTCCAAATTATATGTAAAATTTTATATTTCTGGCAAGTCCAAACTCTATTTAATTAGAATTAAGACAATCACATTTGAGAGTTCTAATAGGATTTAACACCGACTCTAAGATAGCATATAAATAAATGCTCCAATAAAGATATAAAAAGTTCAATTACAATTATCTTTGATGAAATATTTTTGTTTGTTATACACGTTTCAAAATAGTAGCTCAAAAAGAGTTCTCGCATTTGAATTTTTTTAGATTTTTCAAGTTACATCCACACACTATGGGCATTAGAATGTGAATGAGGTCGTAAGCATCAAAGGGTTATCGCGACTTGAAAAAATCATGGATCCGATGCGGTTTGGTCAAGGGAATAAATAACCAAAATAATTTATTTTACAAATGAGGGAAAATAAATGAAAAAAATAGTGGCAATGAGGAAATATGTCAGGGGAAGAATAGATGTCATTACATGTTACTGATGTTAGAACTATTGCAACTTGCCTCAACCATACACATCACATCAACAGTATTTTTCTCTCTTTTCTAAATCCCATCAACATGGCATATGCTTCAACTTTAAGCATGCTTATGCTTATTATTATTTTTTTAACGTAAGAACTCGCAGTCGCTATTCGTGAGTGCGCACTGGATAAATCTCGATCTATGTACAATAGCCCGCAAACCACAGAAAAGAGATAAATCGCACTTGGCAAGTCCGGTGCGACGGGCTCGACCGAGGAAGTGTTGACAGGGGATTCGAACTTGTGACCTTCGGTTTCCGCGTTCACCTACTCCACCAACTCGGCTACCCCTGAAGGGGTGCTTATGCTTATTTTTTTAATTTTATATGATATGGAGAATATATGTTCAAGGAATTGGATCGTCAGTTGTTAAAACTTCAGCCGATATTGAAAATTTTGAAAAAAAAAAAAAGAGTAAATTAGAAAGAAAAAAACTAAAAATATATATGTATTGCTAATGTGTTTGTGGTAGTTGGACATGCCTTAATGATGCATTTATTTGAAATTGTTTATGATTTATGAATGGTGATTAAGTGAGGCCACTTATCTTTATTTTATTAATTAATATGCTTATTTAGGTGAGATTGTGTTAATCTTGAGTACAATAATCATGATGAACATTATTTTGGGTTAATTACATTAATAGAATATGTTGATAAATTTTGCACTAGATAGTTAAAATCAAGATCACAAATAAAAAATGCTATTAATGAATATAATTTAAAGGATAGTTTGGATGGTTGAGCTGGTGTTAGAAGTTATTTGTATAGGTGTCGATTTCATGCTTATTGAGTATTTGTGTGGAGAGTTTTTGACTGACAGGTAGAAGCTAGGTATTAACCATACAATGAAGGTCTGATTGCAACTACACATCCTAATGAAAGACATTATATTATTCCATGAAAAAATAGGTAAAAGTATAAGAAGTGATATTCATTTATTTAAAAAATATCGGTGATTAAACGATGCTACCTACTCTAAAAAAGAGAGAGTAGAGAGTAGGAAGAATCAACTTAGTTTTGATGATCAATGACTAAGTGAAATAGCTACCTACAAGTGAGAAATAATAATTTATTATATGTGAGGATGTAAGCAGTTGCAAAGAAGAAAAATGTTGTACATCCTAGCTAATCTTTGGACGGGAAAATAATGAGGATTTTGAGAGCAGCCTAAGAATAAACATCAGAGTGAGAGATTGATTATCAAATCAAGGGTACGTATATCACGAGAAAAAAATTAAATAATTAACCATTGAGGATCGGTATATAACCAATGTAAAGGCTTATGGAGATTGGATTAACTATAAACGTACGTCGATCGAGCATCGAATAAGTAAAAAATTGGGTGTTTTGATCGCATAACTTAGAACTCTTTTATGAATTGTTGGACCACTTTCAAAACCTGAGGCAAACACGACAAGCTATCTAGTGAATTGATTTTTATTTTGTTTGTTTATGTTTTTAATTAGATAATCTTGCTTGGGACGAATAATAATTTAAGTGTAAAAGTATTTGATTAGTATATTTTGTACACTTAAATATGCTTATAAACTTGATTTATATTTTTAAATTGAGCGAAATTATACTTAATTTATTTTAAATATTATCATCTTAGATAAACCTAGATTTGGAGATATTTGGAGTAAAAAGAAAGATTTTGAGCTTGATTGGAGTTTTTCGAATTAATTGAAGATTAACCAGATAACATAAGATTGAAAAGAGGTAATAAGATAGCAACTGGAGGAAAGTCACAAGTTTCAGGAGTGAAATTTAACTTATAAAAGGGTTGAGGATTGTTTTGCAAACTCTTGAAACTTGAGGATGACTAATTTGGATGATTATAGAGGTCAGAATCCAACTTGGATGCCTTTGGAATATGTTGGATCAAATTTGAAGTTTTGGACCAAAAAAGACCAAAACTATACAAAACACTATAAGTAGGGATCAAAATGAAAAAAAGGTAGAAGATGTAGGGAGTGACCACGATTTGCTTACTGTGATCCGAACGTGGTCGGCCAATGTAGTGCCGAAATTTTGAGTTCTTTTTACAAGTTCCATTCCAAGGTTATTTTGGTCTTTCAAGGCAATTGGAGTATTATATAAAGACTTAACTAGGTCAAAACAAATGTGGGATACAAGAGGATAAATGGAAAGAAAGCTAGAGTTTCAAGAACTTGACGTGAAAAATACGGATTTTTGGTGCAATAAGATCATCTTTTTCTCCATTTTCCCTTTAAACCCAGTAATGTATTCCGGATCCTTTTTATGTTATTCTTCATTTTTTGATGAGGAACTAAGCAATTAGTTGGGATGAACGATTTTAACTTGGTATGAACCTTTAATTCTAATTATTATATTTTGATCTTCAATTAATGTTTGTGTAGTTTTTACTTCTATTCTTCACGCTTTGAAATAATTTGTCACTATTTTATTGATTGTGAATGGAATAAGGCGAGAGGTAAATTATTTGTTCACATCACGTAGTAGAAATTGAATTTGTGTAGAAGGTAGAGATACATGTTTACTAATTTTGATGTCCTTAATTGAATTCTTTTGTGATTGAATGCTTTTAGTTAATGCTTATTCAGATTCACATAAACATATAGTGAGTTGACTTAACTGAATATGATTTGTTTGAACTAGAGATATGTAAATCAATTAATTTAGAACATTTCAATTGGGTAGACATAATCGGTTGTTGTTAGAATTTGGCGATTGATATTAAGAGGATGACTATGGTGATCTCGTCGACCCTAACACTTTTCATACCTAAAGTAAAAATACAAAATTGTCAATCGACATACTTTTTTATTATTTTCTTGGATTTATAATTTTTAGGATCTTTGAATTGTTTTTTACTCAAATAGAAATTAGGCATAGTTCAACCAATAGCTAGATAGATAGTGGTAGACGTGCTAAAATAATTATTGTCCACAAGGGCTCCACTTCAGCACCGAAGGACCCCATTACATGCCGCATATCCACTAGTATTTCCATCAAAGTCGTCGAGGTCCCACCAAAGCATAAAATGCCTCGTCGTCAAAGCACCATCTAGTAAGCAAACTCCTTCGTGTACATTGCAAATCAAATCAGCTTGTAATCTGCCATGCAGACCCATGCGAATACATAACAAATTGCATGACAAGCGTAATGAAAGCACAGTACTGAACTAAAAAATTGGAACTTAGACTTAATTATGACTTTTAGCATAATGCTAAATATTTCCACTCACAAAAATGGGTAAAAATCAATAAAAATCATCTATAAAAAGGCTGTTAACACATCACAAAGAGGTTGGAAATCAAAGGGTAAAAAGGCTAAAGGAAGAAAATACTTAGAGATCCAATCTTTCATTCTAAAATTCACCTCCGATCAAGGTAAAATTAGAGTCAATACTCTTGAAAATCTTAATATTGTCCAATCAATGTGCCTTTTTCAATCAAAAATATGCCAAAAAACATCTTTCTTCCTTCAAAAAAAAAAAAAATGAGCTCAACCAAAACATATCAAAAATCGTAAATAGTTTGGTACCACCTCTGAGATACCTAACCAAAACCACAAGGAAAATCCACACGAGTGCCATGAGGAATGAGTAGAACCATATCAAGCAATAATGAAAATTCTAGGAGTTAAAAAATGAAGGTCATGTTATTTTAGAAGGAAACACCCGAAGGCGAAGAACCATGAAGTTAAGGAAGATGGCTAGGTTGACCTAAAATGTGACTGAAATTGCTACTAATATATAGTGATTTGTGGAGAGTAATGCGACTGTTAGATAGTTTATGGAGCAACAAGGCCAGCTAGCACCACCTCACTAGGATAGAAAAAGTGAGAGTAGGACTGGAAGCTCTAAAACAGAGAAAGAAGGTGTCACATTTTCCCTACAAAGCAGTCAATCCACCTATTGACCCATTATGCTTAAGGAGACAAATGTCCCATCCTGAGCTAGAGCTGAGACCTTCAAAGCGACTAGTGTATGAAATGGGCTACAAGGTTCATCGGTAATTCTTGATGAGCCCAATATAGAATCCGATAGAAGAGTTAAGCAAAAAGTTGGCCATCCTATTAAGGATACGCTATTGTAGATGAAGTGGGAAGCGGGCAACTCCAGTCAGAGAAGATGGACAACAATGAGGAATATGCTACATTCTCAGGCAATCAAGTAATTGAAAAGCTTTTGGAAGTTCGTCAAGTCGAAAATGCAGAAGTTTAGTAGGACAAGTAACTTCATTGACTGTGCATGGTAATACAACTCCCACATGAATTGGGTGAGAGGAACTCCAATAAAAAGTGGTATAATACTAACTCTAGGCAATATCAGATGTTGACCCGATCTTAAGAACCAGGTCATCTATATGTTCGCCGTGGGAACACCGAATTCAGCTCCAATTGAGAGGATCCATAATATGAGGCAGGGTTATGTTATCCTTTTTACCTAGGAAATGGTGAGGTAGAAAGTATTCCAAAAAATATAGCCTTCAGGTCTTGAGGTTTGATTTAGACATGAACACTTTATCTGGAGAGAGTTTGCAATTGAGCAACTTAGTATATTTGATCAAAAAGGATATCCATGATTAGGAAATAATAAGGTTTGCAGAGCCATAGAAGAGGCACAACCAAGTGTATAAAGAAAAGTCGTTGTTGCCGAGCCAAAGGGCTTATAGGCCTCATCGGCTACATCATAACTATCATAATATCAAGACAAATGCTATATCTTCATACAAAAGTAAAATCACACCCAAACTGTTCTAAATTTGGTATAAGGATAAGTAATTTAGTATTGTTTAGGTAAATCATCTATATCCAACTATATCAATCTATCAATTATATGAATCAACTCATAGCATCACACTATCTAACTTAATTTTAGTCCACGTATAATATCAAGTTTTGCAAGGTTAAGTCTCAATTAATCTAGCATGCACCATATCTACAGTTCATAAATTAACACCAAATATCAAATTTAATCATCGTTGCCGACTGACTATCTAACTCACTCAAGCACACAATCTAAAACAAGAATATATATATGAAAATTTTCAAATTTATTATTATTATTATTATTATTATTATTATTATTATTATTATTATTATTATATATTAAAGTAATAACGAAGAACAAACGCACAAACATTCAAAAACACACGAAAAGTAAAATTCAAAGTTTTTCCCACCCTCAAACTTAAAACCGACATTGCCCTAAATGTCATAAAGCATCAGTAAGAATATAAGGCGTTGGGGAACAAAATGAAGAATAAGGTACTCCCTAAATTTTTCTGTTGAAGGTGCAAGACTCTATGTATGACGACTCGACAATCTTCTTCATCATGCTTTTCCCTTGATCTGTGTTGGTTTGAGTATTCTGTGACGTCATATTTTTGCATATAGCGATCAAATCAAACATGGTCAAATCAAACATTAAAGATCAAATAACCTAGCACATGTGTTACTTAGCCTAAACAATCGAATAACAAACAATAAATTCAATGACCTAAGGAAAAACATGATAGGATATTGATACCCTATAAATTGAAACGTGCCTAAGTCTAATGCAAATGAATAATCAAAATAAATCTATATACAATGCTGTATAGAAAGTAAAATAAATAAAAGGATTAGAAAATTGGGTTACCTCCCAATAAGCACTTAATTTATAATCTTTAGCTAGACTGTATGGAGGGACTGATCATGATGATTCACAATGGAGTCTTCCAGCCTTATAGTCCTTGCAATTTCCAACTTTACATCCTCTTTTTGCCCTCTAAACCTTGAGCTCTCTATTATCCTCTTTAGCAAGACTCCCTAGACGTTTAGGCTTTGCCTCCTGTGACCTTTGATGAATTTCTTCAACAATATATTTGGCCTCCTCCAGGACTAATGGTTTCTTGGATGGATTATATAATTCAAATATCTCATGTGTGTCCTCCACCCTCACAGTCATCTCATCCCTCTCAATGTCAATCAAAGTTCGACTTGTTGCAAAAAAGGGTCGTCTTAAGATAATTGGCTTATCGTGGTTATCTTCGAGGTCCATAATAAGGAAGTCTACGGGGAATATCAGCTTCCCAACCTTGATGAGAACATCCTCTACCTTGCCCCATGGGTATCTAATGCTCGTATCTGCCAGCTGCAGCGTCACATTCGATCCTTTGACTTCTCCAACTCATAGTTTCCTAAAAGTAGACAAAGACATTAAATTTACACTTACACCTATATCACATAAATCATTAAAATGAAATTCTTTGCCTAGTGAAATAGGGAAAGTGAAACTCCCTAGGTCTTTTAGTTTTGGTGGCAATTTATTTTGCAGCTTTGCTTTGCTCTTCTCGGTCAATGCCTCTTCTTCCCAGTCTGCAAGCTTTCTTTTCTTAGATATCATGTCATTCAAGAACTTTGCATACATTGGGATTTATCAAATTGCATCGATGAATGAGATATTGATGTGGAGCTTTTTTAGCATATCTAGGAAATTCTCAAATTGATTATCGAGCTTTCTCTTTTGCAGTCTTTATGGAAATGGTAGTGGCGGTACGAATTCTTTAGTAGGAACGGTTTCCTTACCCTTTGGATACTCTGATGCTCTTTCTGTCTTTGCCTCTCACCGTGGAATGTACAATTTATTTTATAGCAATTGGTCTATTTATATTAATCTCTGGCAGTTGAACTCCACTGAGGATAGTTATTGTTTCAATTTGTCCTTCCTCTACGACCTTCACTGCCATTACCTACTGTTTGGGATTTATCTCAGTGTCACTAAGTAGCATGCCTCGTGGTCTCTCTGAAAGTGGTTTCGCTAGTAGTGTGCCTCATGGTCTCTGTGAAAGTGCTTTCACTATTTGTCCATCTGATTTTTCAATTTTTTTATTGCAGCTCCTTGAAATTGAAAGGTTTTATCTGTTCTTTGCATATGTTGGGTAGATATCTCTGCCAATTTCGTAACAAAATCTTCTAACGAAGATTTATTTTTAGTTTTCTAAAAATTTGGTGGTGCAGTTTGCTGTGGCGCAATCTGAGCTCCCAGATTGTTGCTCTATTAGAAACCTTGGTGACTCCTCCAGTCTGGGTAGTAAGTGTTAGGATTTTGATTGTACTGCTATCTTTAAAAATTTTGAGCATAATTTACATCATCTACTAATTGAGCAAAATGACTACCTACGATGCAGTCAACACTCTCATGATTTCATCTACAATTCTTGCATTTCGCCCACTGTCTGGGTTGCGTTGATCTGATCCACCTTTTGCGCCAATGATGTCAACTGTACTAAAATTGCTATCAAAGAATCAACATCGAATACCCCAACAGCTATTTTCCATCCATCCTTTCACTAAGCTAAAGTGTACTATGAATGTCAAATCTTTCATAATTTGGTAGACTTGATCCGTTGTTCTTTTTGTGATTGAACCACGTATGCAGAGTCTACGTTAGCCCTGCTCATCGGATTCAGACTAATGTAGAAGTATTGCACCTAAAGCCATTTTTGCAATCCGTGTTGTGGGCATTGGCGGAATAAACTATTGTATCATTCCCAAGCATCTGAATAACATTTTGAGTCAAGTTGTTGGAATGTAGTAATCTCGTCCCTCAGCTTTGCAATCCTTTTCGGTGGAAAATATTTGCTAAGAAATTTCTGACTCAATTTGTTTCATGTAGTGATGCTCTGAAGTGGACAAGTGTCTAGCCACTCTCCGGTTGAGTCTCTCAATGTGTATGGAAAAAGTCTCAGTCTGATTGCTTCACTGGACATACCGGATACTCGATAGTTTCACACATATCCAAAAATCTTAATATATGAGAGTTGGGATTCGCCGAATCTCTCCCAAGGAATTGCAACGCATTTTGGAATATGTTGATCACTTCAATCCTCAGGTGGAAGTTTGTCTGACCAAACGTTGAATATACTATGCTAGATTGGCTTTCCACAACGTGTGAAACCATATACTCCCCGACTAGCCTTGCATTTTCATTAGCTCCAGCGACATTCGGTTGTGCCACTTCTAGGTTAGCTTCGATGACTATTTGATTCGGATTTCCCTCTGCTATGTCTTCCTCTTTCTATTTTTGGTGTGTCTTCAATTGTTATATTTTCTGAAGGTTGAATGCCCGTTCGATCTCCGAGTTAAATTGAGCAAGATCACTGGTTCTTGAATTTCGCACACAAAGTCTTGAAAAAGGTAGCTGGAAACACTGTACTGTTTTTCTAATATAATAGACAAATCTAAAAAAAATTGTTAAATTTAGATTAAATCTAAAATTTACTAAACATATAAAAAAACAATAGTCCCCAACAATGGCACCAAAAACTTGATCCTTTGAGAGCCCGCAAGTGAACGGGATCGTGAACAAATAATATAGTAGTGTGCAGAGTGTCGAACCCACGATAACTAAATATTCAATCGAGTTCAAATTAATAGTAACCTTAATCGAATACCAAATAGATTTTGAGTTTTCTATACTAATATCTAAATTATCGATTAAACTAGAAAGCAATTTAATAGTTTGATTTCAAATAAGTGAAAGTATTGCTAATATGTCGAATCCCCCTTGTTAATCCATTTTTAGCACAATGAATTAAAGTGACAATTTGTAATCAATCTTGTTGGTCAGTGTTTCTAATTTAATTGAAAACCTCTCTTGATAGTTATCAAATATATTCTCCTCATGTGACCTTCCTATCTCTCGATGAAATATGCGAACATGATAAATGCATTAAACGATCTAGAATAAGTATGAAAACCATGTAAAACAAAGAGGTATATCTCTAACCCCTATCGCACACTACAATATTTATTATTTTTAACCAAAAACCTATTATCTCTCTCGATAATAATAGGTTCCAATAAATCATCTCAATTAGTAGTTAATTAATTGAAAAGTCAGTGAAAACAATAATAAATATCCAAGAAAATAAACATATTAGTCATCAAAACAATTAATTAATCTTAAAAATTTCAAAACAAGGGTTCATCTCGTCCTAACAATATATAAAAGGGCATAATATAACGAAATTACAAGAAATAATATCTAAGTGAAAAGATATAACCATCATTTTTGATTAATTGAGAAGATGAAGATGAATCTTGAAATCTTGAATCTCTTCAATAATTTCTTGATGAATCTCAATTTGCGTCTTTTCTTCTTTGCCCAGAAATCAAGTTGAATATTCACTTGATTGAATTATTGCAAAGTTTCACAAAATAATGAACTATCCTCCTTTGATGATCATAATTAATGAATATTGAAGTATGAGATATATGAATGAGGTCCTCAATATGTATTCTGCTATTAGGTATTTGTAGGAGTAGAAAATTGATTGAAAATTCATTCAAATTGGCTTCCAAAATAGTTCCAATCGAATAAAAAAAGTTCCATTCGTGCGTAGATTTTTTGTCTCTGCACAGCAGTCAGTATTTCGGCCATAAATTTCTCTCCCAATGTCCGATTAATGCGATTCAAAGTACATTGAAAATATAGATCAAAGATATACAATATTTTTAGAAATAGAACGTTTCCAATTTTGACATTTACTTTGTAAAAAATGGGTCTCAATATTCGGCTAAACATCTATAATATAACTCGTACGATTGAAAATTGATTTTGATAATATTTTGATCATATTCCATTCCTTTTTTAGTTCTAATTCCATCCATTTGTCTCATAAAAATATTCAAAGTATCTTCTTGTGTCCAAAATAACTATTGAATAATTATAATTTGGTCCTCAAATTTTGGATTTTGCCTTTTTTTTTTTACCAATTTTCGCTTCTTTCTCTCGATTTCTTGTTCAACCATTGAATTTTAACTATATAATATAAAATACAACAATTTAAAATTTTATCAAAAAAACTATCAAATATCGCTATTTTATACTCCGAAAAAGTGTATAAAATACTCTTATCAACATGCTTTATAAATTGATTCAAAATTTCGTCCCCATAGCAAAAGAGAAAAAGAAGCTATCTATTAAGGAAAATGAAGAAGCGATGCTCATCAGTCGGCAACCCAAGTGGATAAAATCTCTTGAATTACTTGGTAGACCATGATGAGAAATTCATAGCCATTCTCCAAATGAGGCATAGATATTATGGGCCTACTACCAAAGGGAATAGGTGGAGTAGAATTTATGATAGTAGCCATCGATTACTTAATTGATTAGGTTGAATTGTGATCATGACCAATATTATTGAAGTTAAAACAACCAAGCTCATATGGAGGAACATAGTATGCTGGTTTGCGATTCCCCCACTCCTTAGTCTCGAACAATAGAAACAATTCAACAATCAAAATTTGTGTGACGTGTTTAGATAAAAATTATGATTAGAATATTATCTTTAGCAAATTCTCAAACTTCTACGTGAATCTTGAACATGATCTATCACGAGTCTGAACACCACAACTATCCAATCCTCCAATTTCTAATGGTAATCCGCACAAAAAGAACAAGAATGAAAGATTTGTGCTTTCATTTCTTGTGCTAGCAATAATTGGAATGATTGTTGTAGTAAAATCTCTAAACATAATTATTTTTTTATAGTTGTTTAATTGGGCTTGACCTATCCATTAAACACAAGTTGGCCCATCTGCTAATAATCCTAATTAATTAATGTGACCCATATAATAAACATCCCCATTTAATTAATTTCATTCTTCTAGTTCTCGCCTTTTTGTGCAACCTATTAATTCTCGATTATGACACCAGACAGCGTGAATTATTATTTTAGATCTTATCATTAATTCACCTACATTAATTAAATTACATTCATCGTCCCTGATTGACATCTAATAATGTCTCGGCCAATACATGGAATGAGAAATGTCACGTGTGTAACAAAATCAAACTTAGTTGACTACCATAGAACTATAATTCCTTCACCAATATCGATCAATTACAAAATATGAAGATGTGTCATTCTCGATTTAATCGATTATATATTTCTTCCCACTTTTAAGTTAATAATCTTCAAAACTCTTTTCAACTTATGAACTGACCTTGGCCAAGGATTTTGATATCAATTTAAATGGATGAAATGTAGGTCATGATCTCTTTATATCTAAGAGTGACGCATCCTCTATTAATAGTTATCTATATGGAATCCATGTAATAGACCTCCAATATTTGTTAGCTTAACAAAACATTTAGCCATCCATTTATATGTCACCATATTTTAACTTGTGAGATTAGCCACTCATTTCATAAGTAAGAAATGCCACCTGTGCTAGTCTAACCGCAATACTGATATCCATATCTCATTATTACTTACGCCAATAGTTAATTTAAGATTCAATCATATATAATTTGTATCTCACTATCACAACTCCTTGTGATTAATAAGTTGTCAAGACTTGAAACTACATACTCTATTACTTTAATTTGTCAAAGTAATAATTCCATTAAAGTAATGATCTATTATAAATAAAATGCATTAATCAATTAAAGTATTTATATCCTAAAACTGATTGGACCAATGAAATATCACTTATAAACTCTCGCTTGCTAATCATTCATGTATCTAATACAAAAAGAACCAACATGGTGATCATGTTTCTCTTGGGACAACGACTATCAGTTGATTAGCAATATTATCATATGTGGAAAATCATTCTAGTCATTTCTTTGTATGATTTCTCTTATGAGATTATACCACCTTAACACATGTTTGAATCGTTTATGAGATTGGTTCATTTGCTTGCATGATAGCTCCATTGTATCACAATGCAGAAGAATAGTATCTACAATGCTAGAAACTGCTCTAAATTCATTAACGAACTTCTTGATCTAGATTACTTCATCTGCTTCTGTTGTTGAATCAGCGATTGTTTCCTGTTTAGAACTTTTTCAACTAACCACTCCATTATTGAGAGTTAGCATATATCATGATTGAGATTTGCTTCAATGTTTATTTGGAAGCTAGCATTAGTATATTCACGAACTCTTAGTTCATTTTCTTCATATATTAAGAATGGATAATTAGTTTTTTTCGAGTATTTAATGATTTTCAGAATTGCTTTCTAATGTTTCTCATCGGATTTATTGGAAACCTACATGATAGATCTTATCGCTGATGCATCTTATCCATTCGATCTCTTTTATCCTGTGTTCTAGAACACATATCCCTTGAGAGATAAATTCCATGCAATATGGGACATAATCCTTTTTTGGATTCTTCCATATGAAATCTTCTCAAGATTTTATCTACGTAGATTGAGATAAGATAAGCAATCTTCTAGATCTATCTCTATAGATCTTAATCTCTAAGAAACAAACTGTTTCATCTGTATCTTTCATTGATAAATTTTTTTCACAACCATAATTTTACATATGAAGTATAGGAATGTCGTTTTCCATTAATAGTATGTCATTTAAATAAAATATTAGGAATATGATAGCGCCCCCGCTTGTCTTCTTGTATACAAAGGTTCATCTTAATTCATAATAAAATCAAACTTTATTGTTGTCTCATCAAAATGAAGATTCCAGCTTCTAGAGATTTGATTCAATATGTTGATGGATTGGTCAAGCTTGGATACATTGTTAGCATTTTTGGATTCAAAATTCTTGGATTGTGTCAGGAACACTTCATCTTGCAAATTCACATTAAGGAATACTATTTTGATATTCATTTGCCATATCTCATAGTCATGATATGCAGCCATTATAAGCAAACCCAAATTGACTTAAGCATTGCTATTGGTAAAAATGTTTCATCAAAATCAACTCATTGTTTTTTGTTTGTAACGTTTAGCTACTAGTCTTGCTTTGTATGTGTAAACATTACCATCCATGTCAATGTTATTCTTGTAAATCCATTTACAACCTATGGGTTTTATCCCTTCAGGCGGGTTGACCAAGGTCCAATCCTTGTTCACAAACATGGAGTTTATCTCAGATTTTATGGCTTCCTATTATCTCTTTGAGTCAACACTTAACTTTGATTTCCATGTAATTAATAGGTTCACTATACTCTATTAATGATGCCTCATTAGTAATCTTGAATTTTCACTTTCTGGGAGGTCGAATAATTTTACAAGATTTATGTGGAACCGCGTGTCCTTAGGAGTTTCTACATCCAGAACAGGAGTTTGTTCCTCAAGTGGTGTGAGATCAGACTCTGGCTCATCTAGTTGGTCAACATATCTGTAGATTCTTGAATCTCTTCAAGTTCTAATTTGTTCACATTGCCCTTTCTAAGAATTAACTCTTTCTTTAGGAAGACGACATATCTTGAGATAAAGAATTTATTCTCAATGGAATTATAGAATTTGATATCCAATCGTCTTTTTCGGATATCCAACAAATATATATTTATCAGATCTTGGATCTCGATTATCTGATTCAATGCGTGTTCATGAAATTGTGTAAGTATAGAGGATCGTCGATATGTAATAATGTAGTGAGAAAATTATAGTCCCATAGTGAATAAACTTTATGTGAATTGTATTAGTTCGTTATCAAATTCAAATGTAAGTAACACTAAAGAGATTGAGTTTTTTATTTCTAAGTTATTTTATGAATTATCTAAAAACTTTGGTTTATATGAATTTATGGATGAGTACGTTGGAGTTATGAATCCACCTATGATTATTTTATTTCCAATTCTGAACCTAAGTAACCTAGTGTGATTTATGTATTCTTTACAATTGATAATCTATTTTTATCTAACTATCTCTTTTAAAATAAGTTAAACCTATCCTAATCATGACCCGTTCATATTCCTATTCCGAATTCATATGCAAGACAATGCATTAATGTACACGATTATCTAGATGATTGTACACGTCATATACATTATTCCTAACATATATTGCTTGTATGTTAACCTTGGAGTGTTCTAAACCTATTGTGAACCTCTTAGTATTACAATAAGCAATTAATTACCTAATAGGAGATCAATCAATCAAGTAATGAAATAAGCATGCATGATTAATCGAGAATACACAAATACATTAACTACTTGGTCTTCACATTAAAAATAAATAAAAATAGGTATCATCTTCATCCAGCATGAAAGAGAATTAGCCTAGAATATATCTAATGAATATACACAAAGAAATATGAAAAGTCATTCCTCGGAAAATAAGTAAATACAAGAAGAATAATTGAGAATCAATTTCTTGTTCTTAATCTTCAATTCTGAGTTTCGAATCTTCAAATCTTGATGTTAATTGGCTTAAATTGCGTTGCTAGCCTTCTTCTCTACATAATAATAAGTGATCGTTACGTTCTTTGCCTTCAAATTTAGGTTAAATTGCAGCCACAATTCCTTTTCATGTAGAGTTTCATCTGAATGAGGAAATTGATATTTCACCATAAAATATTACTATGTGATCGTATGATTCAATCAATTTAGCCTCGGGTTTGCTAGAATTTGGGGTGCAATCACAACCCCTGTTGTATGTTGCAATTGCACAATTTTTCAAATATGGGACCAACTGTATGTTGGTCCCTAACTTTCCTTTCAAGGTCTAATTTAGTCATTTTCTCGCAATTTCAGTCCTTTGCCTTTGAATTATATCCAATTGATTCCGTGTAGTCTTTAATCATCAATCTTTGGTTCGAATCAACTTTTGAATATTTGTATTTTGGTCCCCTAAACTTTGAAATTCTTTTTTTTTTTCGCTCGAATTTCATTCATTTATTTCAATTTCACCTCTAAGCATTAAGTTTTACCTAACAAATAATGTATACATGAGATAAAGTTGTAACATCAAATGTAATCCCAAATACTTATATTTACCAAACTAGATTAGTTTGTAAAATACATTTATGAAAGACTCCAAAATTTGAACATTTGTTTGTCCTCAAATAAAACTATAACCTATCTTAAAAGCTAAAATGTAACTAATTTGGCCACATAACATGTCCTTTGTCTCAGGATTGAAATCATTGTGTCAAATTATGAAAAATAGTTTCAAAATCACAATACAAAAACTAATCTATATTATCCAATGTAAAACTTATGTGAGTGAGCTAATGTTGAAGTAAAGCATCATAAATATATAAATTGATTCAATTCTCAACATTTAATGGCCAAATATATCATTTCTTCAATCATAAAATAAATACTCCCAAACTTATTCTTTAATTCTCTTCTGGGGTATAATCTACATTCATTTATTGGTCCTTACCCCTCTAGTTTGGATAAATCTTATTAATTGCAAGATAATATCTCAATAAATGGGGATTTTCTTATTATTATATTGTTTTATCATCTAAGACTTAACTAGGCTACCATTCCTTTATCAAAGGTTTAATCTTTTAAAATTAGTGTTTGGGAGCTTAATCATGCATGTAGTTTGTGTAATGACCCAACATCTATGTCCAAGCCTTTATATCATACGTATTGTTCGCTTTGGGTGAGAATCTGCCCACTTAACCCCCACGGATTTCTATCGCGTCCCCCAAGATTTGAACCCACGACCTCTACCCAATAAGAGATTTTAGTTAAATCCTGGTACCAATTGGGCAACTTGTCCCATTGGTTCCATTATTTTACTTAAGTCTCTCATTGGGCAAATGTCTTGGATACGAATCCTAGGGGATGCGATAGAAATCCGTGAGAGATTAAGTGGGCAGATGCCCACTCAAAGCATATAGTACATATACTATAACGGTTTGAGTATAAAGGCAGGGTCGTGACAGTTCATATTCTTTTTGACAGTTTTTATTTTTATTCTCTTGTTCGACCTCTTGCAAAGGTTCCTATTAATGCTAATGGAAGTTGTCAAAGTACTGAGCCTACTTTTTTTTCTTGGACTGACTTTAAGTGATCTTCATTCTAGATGCAATAAATAGAGATGTAAATTGGGTCATGTTGAGTCTACACATTTTTTTGCCTTAAATTCTCACCCTATGGAAGCAAACTGACCCACAACAAGATCATACCCACCCTAACTGCAGGCACTGTTAACTGCAGGCATTGGCATTCTAAGCATCTTGTCTTCTTGAATTCTTATTTATCTTCAAGTGAAAGATTTATCTAGAGCATTATTCTTTGTGGAAGATTTAGATGATTAAAGCATAGATATCTTAAATCAAGAATCTAATCAGTAGCTTAAGAAATTTAAAAGGTTTCTAACCCTGAATTCGATCGGGACCACCCTATACCTAGTGATCTTACCAACATAATACAGGCTGATCAACACCCTATATCAGTTTTATAAATTTTCGAATTTCTTAAACTCTAAAAAGCATATTTGGGAAGTGTCTATGTAAACAGTTTAAATTATAAATAAATATCAATGAGTGATTAATAAGTGGATATTTGGATAGTATTTGTTGTTCCAGGGCTAACCTTGGCCCAAGGCAAACTAGGCCACTGCCTTGAACATCACATTTCAAGGGGCTTGATAAGTGCGTTTTTATACACTTATTATATTGTCAAAACATAGAATATTGTTGATTAATATGTTGGTATATAGATTAATTCTATTTAATTTACGTTTTACAGGACAACGTGATGAACATAATGGGAATAAGGAGAAACAAGAAAAAGGACCAAAATGAAGGAAATGAAAGTTCAGGGACCAAATTGCAAATATTCAAAAGATGACTCGGAAGGTAAAAAAAATATATGAAGATGACAAGGTCAAATTGGGCTAAAGAATTAAGTATGGGAAGAAGAAGAAGTCACAAAATAAGGAACGGAGTTTGAGGACCAAAACGTAACAAGTCAAAAATGAAATAAGTTTTGCAGTCGCATTAGGCTCTTCAGAGAATCCAACACCCGGTTTGGTTGTTCTATGTGACCACAGGTCCCACTACTATGCGGTCGCATAGTAGTAAATTTTGAAGCGATCTCAGTTTCCTATTTTGCGTTAAACTCTTATGAAAATTAACATCTTTCACGATATTTCAACCAAGCAACGTACCACAACGGGAGGAGACACCTCCATACATAATTTTCTCTGGTTTTTGCTCAAGAATCTCGATGAAGAACTTAAAACTTTGGTGAAACTAGGGAGGAACTCGATTGGAATTGGTGATTTCTCATCTTTTTATTCATGTAATTCGATTTTTCATTGTCAAAAAACTCTAGGATTTAGATTTTCTTTACATAAATATTTTGGGATTTGCTTAATCTTTACTAGATTTTTCATAGATTCAGTCATGCTTTTTCCATCGAAGAATTAAACTATTTGCTGAATTTCAATTTTACTTTATTGGTGGTTTATGCTTGATGTATATGGTTGATTCTAGATCTTGTTTCAATAAAAGCAGTGCAATTGTGTTATAGGAAGTTTAGATTCTAGGATTACAATTGAATTAAAGTGATTTGTAACGTCATATCTTCCGATTAGAGAGTTGAGACGAAGGCCTCTAATTGAGTTATAAAAATGAATAATTGAAGAGATTGATCTGATCCAATTGAGGGATTTACGATGTTTCACTACCTCAAAACATTGATTTTAATTCTTCATTTTATTCAAACAATAAATTCTCCTTCATGAAGGAGAGAACATCCATCCTTTTGATCTTTTGAGCATTTATTCCATCTCCTTGTGGAATCGACACCCCAAAACTGTACTACAACTACCTCGTTATTTTTTGAGTGCACCAATACTTTGTCTCTGCAGGACATTTGCCTTCTAACATAAATGTTGCTTCCCAACAACAGGGATTCGAATCTTGGAGGCTCCATTAAGAACCCTCCACGCTTTACTACTGCGCCATGCCCATGGGGTCTTAGAATATATGCTTCTTGATCGTGTTTGAAGATGTTCACTTCATGCATTTGCTTGAAGCATACTTGGTAACAGATGGACTCTTTGGCATCTTTATTGGGAATAGAAAATATTTCATTTATATTGAATGACTTAAATTCTATTCTAGTCAATTAGGCCCAACAACCAAGGAAAATATATATCAATAGAAAGGCAAGGGATCTGACAGCTTCTGTTAGCCAGTAAAGACACTTGTTTAAGAGAAAATGTTAAAAACCTATTTGTAGAGATGTGATGATTTTAGGGGGATTTGCTTATGATTATAGATTATAGATAATAGTATGTTTGCACTAAATTTAAGTTTATGATCTTGGATTATAAGCTAACGTACCCAAGTGAAACTACCAAAGCAATGTTGATCAATAGCTTAGCTAAACAGTTTTAGTTTTCTTTTTAATATAAAAGTGATAATTATTTAAATATTGTTACACTTGTGAAAAAATTATATTGAAGGGCCTCATAATAATTAGTCTTTTAGGACCTCTAAATTCTAGGGGCCGCTCTATGTGTTTCCTTCATAATATGTGGATAAAAAGTAGTTTGAATGTTTATCAATAGTTTATAAAAATGAACCAAGCATAGGATAAATAAAATCTTAAAATTTAACGTCATGTTTTAATTAAATTAACCTTATAATTTTTTTTTGCTCTTTAGTACTTAGATCTTGCTCTAAAGAGCATAAAGTATGTTACAATAACTTTGATTAACTTCATCACCATTATTTAATACGTAAACTATACAGGTAAGAGAACTTATTGTGTATTTGACCTAGAAGATAATAGAAGTTATATAATTTGAAGAATTGATGCATCTTCTACAAGGAAAGTACTACCTATATTTTAATTTTCCAGAGTATCCTTTGAGTTTCTTCTATAGAGTTCAGCTAGAAGATCTTCGCTCGCTCTTGCAAAGCTAACTTTATGATAACCATCTGGGATCTATTTGGTAATGCTTCATTATTAAAGACAGTGTTCAATGCTTGTCCCCAGCCATGTCGACCGTAGAGATAACCTGTTGATGAAGCGTGTGGCAATATGTGAGAGATCAATAGAGCAGAGGCTGAGGCTGCCCCCTGCACCCATTTTTTCGATAAATTTTGACAGACATACCCTTCCTTCAGTTATGCCCAACGGATGGGGTCAAATTATGGACTCATATCTATTGTGGCTGATCAGGGAGCTTCCCTAAAAAATGTTGGTCAAGACATTCTAGATTATATACTGTCCATGTAGGATAAGGGTTGTTGATGGTAAAAACTGGATCAAATTGATAAACAATTACAATCAAAGATTAATGTAAATACAATTAACAAATCATCTCACCTAACTATAAGTTTCACCTTATAAAGTTGCTAGTCTAGATGCTTAAACTAGAACAAGAAGAGAAATAGCTATTTGAGATGGAGATATTCTAATTGTATTCCCTCTTCAAACGGAATGGGGGTATTTATATATTTCTCTTCTAGTGTTAAGGTAGTTTAGTAATTATTTCGTTGTACTAGGTGATTGCTCCTTATTGATAGTCTGATAACCGATTTCGGCTTAGAATCATGTTTTATTTATTTGCCCTTATGCTTCTTTAACAACATGTTGACAGCCTATAATTGGTGAACGATTTAAGATCTTTATGCAAGCCTTCTGTCGTACTGCTTTCTTATCATGTTAACTTTTAACCCAACAACGGGTTCGCAGATTTGTTCTAGGGTTAACAAATAGTCTCCCACGTCAGGTATTTTGTATGCTTTGGTGAACCCATGACTTTTATATATTTTTCTTCGTTGAAGAAGGATGACCTAGAATATCATGAAGGGACAAGCTCTAATTGCTGTAGGTATTTGCGAGCACTACATGTCCTTTTTCACAGGTTTCTAGATTGGTGGCCCATGCCTATTAAATGTGCATCAATTTGGCTTAATCAAACTCGTCCCTTTTAAAATTCAAATCGGGGGCCTCTTAATATTCAACTGTTGCAATTGACGTGTGATTTGATTGGTTGTGATTTTCGATGAGTACGATCTAATGGCTCATGCTCTTCTATGGAACCTATAAATTGATTACCTCTCTCAATGGGTTTCCTTCTAACTTTCATATCATATTTTCCTTCAACGACATGTCTTCTCAAAGCAATTCTCAAAATGTCTCCTAGAGATCCGAGGTTGAAGGCTCTTGCCTAAGAGATTTACTTTTTGATGTTTCTTCTTCTTCAAATGGATCTTAATCTCTCACAGTGCAGTCAAGTCTTTCAACGATTCGTTCATCTTTCAGGGCCGTTCCAATTTTCCCAGACCTAAGTGGTATTCCTACCCAGAGGCTCTTAGGGTTCATGAAAGTTCGACTATGAAAGAGGCCTTTGAGGATTTTGAAATGTTTTCGTATATCTCTGAGAGAGATTTGGTCAATATTCGGGCCCACTTTTGTGCCCATGGTGAATAGAGTTGATTTGTCCTAAGCACTTTCAAACTGCAGACCGTCCCCCTCATGATTGTATAGCGATCCATAAGTGGTCGATGAAGATTGGGCTTAGGCTTCCTTTTTATTAATTTTTTCACATCGTTCTTTCCTCTTTAACCACCACCCCTACACAACCTACTTCGAATGGATGGGGCCATATGGTTGGATTATTTTTTTTATGGAACATTGCTAATGTGAGGAGAAAACTTCATCCAGACGTTTTTCTTTCGATTTATAATTTGATAAAGGCGGAAACGACCAAGTACCTTAAACAGGGTTACTATTACTTTACCCTTCTTTCTTCCAAAATGTGTCCCAAACTTCTCACTACCCCCAATAGATTCACGAATGGAAAGAAAGCATTTTCTTTGTTCGTGGAAACTGGGGACTACAATCTAACGATTCTCATTCTAAAGTGGAAATTCCCCTTTTTACAATGATTCCAGTGAGTGCTTTGACTTTTCTATTGGTTCAGGAGCTTCTCCATACTTCGGATGATAGAATGCTAGGAGGTAACACTATGTTGAAGCTAGACATGGCTAAAGTATATGATCGCATGGATTGAGACTTCATTTATTCTGTATTAGAGGCCTTTGGATTTGATTGGATCTGGATCGATAGGATCAGACGGCGCAACTTGGAGTGTCATTACTCCTAAATGTCAGCCCATGTGGTTTTTTCCCTCTTCACGATGGCTCAGACAGGGAGATCATATCTTGCCATCCTTGTTCATCATAGCTGTAGATTACTTCTCACGCCTGCTCACTCAGAGGTTTCAGGAGTATCCCAATATGTGTTATCGACATGGAGGTAGTACTCTTATCTCACACATTTCATTTGCCGATGATATGATCATATTCGCCAACGGTCAGAAACAGTCTATTAGGATGATTCTTGGTTGTCTGGAATATTATGAGGGGGTTTCTGGTCAATTGGTGAACAAGGACAAGAGCAGACTCATTCTATCCAGATGGACATCTATTAGTCAGATCAGACAGTTGGAGATTTTAACTAGTTTTAGTCACCAGCAACAGCATTTCACTTATCTGGGAGTACCCTTATTTAAGGGGACCAAGATGAGCTTCATTTATGATGACCTTATCTAGAAGGTCAAGGATAGGATTTCAGGTTGGGTTTCACAACTTTTATCATATGGGGGTCGTATTACTTTGCTAAGGTATGCCATTACACATTCTTCAGATCATGCAGCCCTCTAAGGCTATCCCGAAGAAAGTTGAGAGCATCTTTGCATGATTCCTATGGGACTCCAAAGAACAGGCATGACGTTTACATTGGTGGAGTTGGAAGGAGACTTGATTATGGTTTATGCTTTAGGAGATTACAGGATGTGGTTAACAACTTCTCTATGAAGCTCTAGTGATTATTCCATTCTCCAAGATCTCTTTAAGCCCAGTTCTTAAGGGGCAGGTATCACATCCTTTATTTGCAGCAGTTCGCTACTTAGCTTTTTCTATTTGGAAGAGACTGAAATTAGTTGGCCCCATACAGAGGCACACATTGCATGGCACCTTAGTGCATGTCAAATTTTCTTTTAGCATGATTGCTGGATGGGTGAGACCACATTGGCAACCCTATTCCCACATAGACATCATACATCTGTGAGGGTGCATGATTTCTATGACGATACAAGGTGGGATATAAGACGTTTATTACAGGTTCTCCCTCTTTTTATGGTGGAACAAATAGTGGCTATACCTTTATGTGCAGATGCCCCAATATTTGGCGGAATACATCAGATGATAGCTTCGTTACCAAGTCAGTATCTCAGCTCGTACGTTTAGGATGCCAATATCAAGATTCGTACCGGTTAATATGGAATTCCATTTTGCCTGTCACTGTCTCAATTTTTTTGCTGGAGACTATGACAGGTCTCATTCTAGTAGATGTGGTTATTTAGGAGAGGATTGGATGTCAGTTGGCTTCTCGCTACCAATGTTGTTCCGAGACTGAGACTATCAGTCATATTATCACTGGTAGTAGCATCTCCAATCAGATATGACAACATTTTGAAAATATTTTCAGTTACCTATGAGTTTAGGAGAAGGAGTTAGACATAGATTTCAGGGATGGAGGTATTTTGGATAGTATGTTCGTTGTGGATACATTCACATCATCATTCATCTGCTGATATTTTTGTATTTATGGACTGCGAAAAATGATGGGAAGCATACAGGGATATGAATGGTAGTTAGACGTATCATTTGGAGGGTCTATCTCATGATCTCTTTTCTTCATATGGAAGGACTATTTCGAGCGGTGCTTTGGCAAGGAGATTTGACACTTCCACCCACATTTGGTATTTTTATGGACCCCCGTTCCCCATCTCCCCCTATTCTAGTTTGGTAGCACACTCCATGAATCGGATTTGTCAATATCAATACTGATGGATGTGTCAAGGCCCTTTGACAGAGATACAATCTCCCACGTTTGCAGAGAATGAAACTAGGTTACAGATGCTCTTACTGCTGAGGGTTGAGATCATTGACGATATCAGGTATATGGACCACTTGACCTACCACAACATATTAAGGCACTAGTACAAGCTAACAGACATGGATTGCCCAGTATCAGAATTTGATTTTATTTTAACTTTCAATACTTATTTTTATTTACATTAGTTCTTATTGTAAAGGAAGTAGTACTTCCTTGTTTACTGCTTTATTCTTCGTCGTTTACTTTCATTGTAAGAGAAGTAATACTTTCTCATTTACTGCCCTCATTATTTTCATGTAACCACGATATTCCTCTGCCACAAGTGAGGGCATATTAATAAAATTTCGGAGGTACCGCCCTCCTTCAACTATTTTTTTTTTTGTTTTTTGTTAAGGTATAATTACTTTTTCTTAGCAATTTTATGTATAAAATTTTGTGTTGTACGAATTTATTCATTTGGTTCTTTTATCACTTGCGTTGTTTCTTTTTTGCTATCTTTTATTATGCTTTGTATATATGTATTTATATGTATTTATCTCGAGTTCATTCCAGCATCAGAATCCATTAACTCATCTATTGATTTCTCATTGCAACAATTCAATCGTTGTAGCAACATTGGGAGTTTGAGATTATTTTTCCTTCCCCCTTTATGACCTTTACATACATGTATATTTTGTGTACTATTACATTGATTTCATGAAATTTAAAGGAGATTGGGCATGGCCTCATCTCCCTTCCGATAATAATTTTCTTTGGAATGAAGATCAATCCCTATGCCTTTCTAGCGAGACGAACCTTGCCTTGAATTGGAATTCTCTTTGGCTGGATAAACCTTGCCTTTGAATTGGATTCCTTTGGCAAAAGAGACTTCGCCTTTTAATTTGAATTCTTTTGGCGGAGTTAGAAACTCGCCTTCTGCCCTGTGGGGATAGGATTACCATTTTCTGATAGGGTTGACCTCACCTCTTATTCTTTTCAGTTTTGTTGCGATGGCAATATTTCTTGTAAGCTTTATCTAGTACTTGTTATATTATTTTTATTGGCAGTTGGGTTATTCATCATTTCCTTAACAATATTAGATATTTGCTTTCCTAAACAAGAATTTTCAAGCATGCATGGTTCCTCTTTTCTCATCAGGATACTTGGTTTCCAAGAGCTCCCATCTTTGTTTTAACATCGCTTACAATGTTTAGCTGTATGTATCTAGGAGGTTTTTCCTTCCTTTTGATTTTATATAGGATGTTAGATGATTAGTTTGTGAGATAAAAACTAAAACCATTATTTATTTTATGTTTGATGTCATATTAGGAGATACATTATCGCTAGGCTAGCAATTTTCGATTTTACGTTAGATCCAAAAATCTTTAAGTATGTGTTCTCTGTGCACCTATGAGTTTTTGTTACATGTGCCTTCCTTACCTTCCTCTTCATAGGGGGTTTTGAATTTGATATTGATTATTCTTTGCGAAGGCTGGGTACATGCGACCTCAATTAGCGTGGGGGGGGGGGTGTCTTTCATACCATGTTAGTCATGAAGGCTTATGAATCCTTGGTATTATAATTGCACCTTTCTGCTTGTTTTGCTTCTTAGCCACTTTTAACGCGCATTCATTAGTGTCATGACTTCAGAGTAGTAGATTTTGCAGAATTTTGGTGTGTGTCCGTTGGGTGATGGGTAGGCTTTGCTGAAGTTCTGTGAAAAAGGTATGTCAACAATACATATTGGTCTCTTAGACTCTTTAGAGCTATGGCATTGCGATTTGAATAGTCCAAATGCAAATATTGTTGTTTCTCCTCTTGCACCCCCGTCAGTATTTTGCTCTGCCACTTTCTAGTTTTGCATTTCTCTTCAATTTTCCAACATATCCTCCACCAGGATCTCATTAAATATTAGATCTATTGATTGGAAAAAAAAAAAGAATGGATACCTTTTGTGGGCCAAGATCCAGAGAGTGGTATTGGCCATAAGTTGTTCATTATCATTTATTTTAATTCTTTGTGTGGCTCGATCTCACTGGTGCACATCTCATTTTGAAATCGTGTAAAATAGCTTTTGACGGGTTCTCCTTCCTTCTGCCTGATATTACCTAGACTCATGATTGCCGGTGTTACTTCAAGATTTGTTTGTTGGTGGAGAGATCAGTTGCTAGTTGAATCCACTGTGATTGGAATACTGTGTTTCCAATGATGGATCAGCTTTCTGACCTATTTTATGAAAGGCTATT
This sequence comes from Fraxinus cuspidata, assembly GCA_903798385.1. Classification (NCBI taxonomy): domain Eukaryota; kingdom Viridiplantae; phylum Streptophyta; class Magnoliopsida; order Lamiales; family Oleaceae; genus Fraxinus; species Fraxinus cuspidata. The sequence continues at coordinate 1,270 of CAIGRP010103399.1, read as the reverse complement.
GTTTATTGTTATAATTCTTTGCCTTACGACTCTTCTCTATTTAGACTTCTAGTAGTAAGACCTTTCACCATCACTTTGATATTAGCTTCTCATTTTTTGCGCATAAACATGCTTTTTCTACTTCCAATATCTTCAATTTGGTAGCCATCTCCTCGATTGTCTCAGCAGTTGTTACTACCTTTGCTCGGAGATGGCCTGGGGTAGGGGATATCTCACCTAGAAACCTTGATGATACTTGAAGAACTTTTGAAGACAAAGAGGAGGGAAACTTGCTTGAATTGATTTACACAAAATGGTAGTACACGATTCCATACATATAGCCATACATTGATACAAAAGAAAATGATTTTCTTCCAACTATTCTACATACTACCACTACACTTTGTTCGTCTATTACTACAACTTGTGATCAAACCAAACTAGCCTGACTAACCATCATAACATAAGCTAGACAATGATAAAAAATGTGTGACTAGTCAAGAACCAAAAATACAACTTAGTAACAACAAAAAAGTGTCACACATAATTCATCACTCCTCCTTGACGCTTTTGTTGGAAACATCAAGACATTTCGTTAGTGTTTTAAACTTCTCTTTTGGCAATGTTTTGGTGAAGATATCAGTTATTTGTTCTTCTGAGCTGCAATGCATCAACTTTACATCATTCTTTTCTTGTGCTTCTCTAATAAAATGGTACTTGATATTTATATGTTCAGTTTTTCCATGAAACACTAGATTCTTCACAATTGCTATAGTTGATTGGTTGTCACATAGAATGGTAGTTGCCTCAGATTGCTGGTGCTTCAGATCATTTAGAATTTTTCTCAGCCATATTGCCTGATTGGTTGCCTCAGTTACTATTGTATATTCTGCTTTAGCTATGGATTGTGCCACTGTCTTTTGTTTAATTGAATTCCAGCAAACAATGCTTGAACCAGCATAGAAACCATAACATGAGGTACTCTTCATATCATCCACTAAACCAGCACAATCACTATCAGTGAATCCAATCAATACTAGATTTTCTGATTTCCTGAAGCTGATTCCATAGTCCTCTGTCCCTTTGATATACCTCAGCACTCTTTTAACTGTTTGGAAGTGAACTTCATTTGGCTCTTGTCTGAATCTAGATAACAGATTGACAGCAAACATTATATCTGGTCTTGTGGCTGGTCTTGTGGCTGAAAGGTCTAGCAAGCATCCAACCAAGCTCCTATATATCTTTTCATCAGTTTTCTTTGCACCGTCATCCTTCATCATCTTTGAATTTT